>PVIU01012227.1:13701-61075 GCA_004026605.1 Ondatra zibethicus
TGTATTATTAGCAGGCATGAGCGTCACCTGTTGCTGTATTATTAGCAGGCATGAGCGTCACCTGTTGCTGTATTATTAGCAGGCATGAGCGTCGCCTGTTGCTGTATTATTAGCAGGCATGAGCGTCACCTGTTGCTGTATTATTAGCAGGCATGAGCGTCGCCTGTTGCTGTATTATTAGCAGGCATGAGCGTCGCCTGTTGTGTCGTTAAAAAGCAAACTCATGCCTTACGATCAGAAGGCATGATCCAATGTCAAGTAGAATAAATTGTAATCATTTGAATCTTGATCATGATCTGTGTAATTTTACACTTGGGAATTATTTTCAAAGTTCTTAGCACTTCATATGTTTGGAAAACTTTAATTTTATTCTACTTGACATTGGAGAATGCTTAAGCATAAGAAAGAGATGCCGAATATGTAGAAACATAAAGGAATATGAAAGAAGCCATGTATCTAGAAATTAGAGCCAAAAACCCACAAATGGATAAACTAGTGTTATAGAATCATAAAACAGCTGAAAGGTACTTTGCAAATGATTGGATACAATCCTGATCGTAAGGCATGTGTTTGCTTTTTAACGACACAACAGATGATGCTCAGGCCATCACACTGTTTCCGTACACTTCTAAATGAGGAATGCAGCCTTTCTTATGCCCCCTGTGGTGCTTGTAATGAGAATGACCTCCGTTGGCTCGTATAGTTGAGTTCTTAGTCCCCAGTTGGACTGGTTGGGAAGGATTAGGACGTGTTGCCTTTTTGGAGGAGGTGTGTCACTGGGGATGGGGTTTGAAATTTCAGAAACCCTTGCCGTGCCCAGTTAGTTTTCTCTGCCTCTCGGATAAGGAAGCAAGCTGCCTTCCTGCCTGCCGCCGTGCTCCCCACCATCTTCTCCGTGATAGCCATGAACTCTCTGAAACTGCAAGCCCCCAACAAACTCTTTCTTCTATAAGTTGCCTTGGTCATAGTGTCTTTTCATAGGAACAGAGACAAAACGAAGACACCCCAATCTTTCACGAGATGGCTGACACACAAGTGACTTGTGAACAGACTTTCCCTTTCTTCAGCCACTCTTCCTTGAGAAGCCATTTTCACTAAGGCCATTCTGCAGACAGGTCCCTGTGGGCCGTGGGGAAAAGAGTGACAAGCAAGCTGGGGTCTCCTCGCAGGTACATGTGCGAGCTCAGAAATGAAAGTCGAACGTGGCCAACTCAGTAGTAGTCCTTGAGAGACCCCGAGTCACTACCACCCAACCCAGCCTCTCCTGGTCACTGATCCACAGAAAGGAAGTAAGGTTTCCTGGTTCAGTGATTTAAGTCTGGAAGTAATTTGTTGTACAGCAGTAGATGACTATTGCACTGTGTGGGCTCTGCTAGCCTGACCCGATTTACCTGAATCCATTTGATCTTTTACATTCTTCCTTTTTTTTCAGAATCCAGTCTGAGTCCTATGTTGGGTGATTTTCTTCTTGAATTCAGCCAAGGGCAGGCTGACACCAGCTTCTTTTCCTACTGCATGTGAAGAGTGGTTGGGCCAGGTGGTTTCTCAATTCCTTTCTGCCTTAAAGTTCTCCGTTTCTAAATTTCTTTCCAAGCTCTGTTTCAGCTTCATCGAAACAATAAGTCTGAGCGCTGTTAGAGTTAGCCAGTTGTTTCTAAGTGACAGATTGTAATTGTACAACTTCATGGGTTATACTGTGTTTTGGTATACTTATTATATAATGGTCGACTTAAGACACTGGGGTTATCCAGCATTTGAAGTATTCACTCTGGAAGCTCAGTTTCCAGACAGCAGGTTAGACTTACGGGGTGACAGAATGTATCTGTCTTGCTAGACACCACAACTCTCAGCTTCCAAAATGTGTCCTTTATCCCTCATTTGCCATTGCTCTATTATCCTGGCCATATTGATATTGCCTGTTCAAGTGACCCCAAGAAAATCAGAAGCAGAAATATAACAGGAACCCAGAGAGAGGGAGTGGCAGAAAACTCTGGATGAGATGACTACCTTCTCAATCCAAGGTTTATAGAAACTAATGTTTGTGTACACTGTAGGCTCACTGGTTCAGGTAATGTATGCTGTAGGCTCACTGGTTCAGGTACTGTACACTGTAGACTCACTGGTTCAGGTACTGTATACAGTAGACTCACTGGTTCAGGTACTGTATACAGTAGGCTCACAGGTTCAGGTACTATATACAGTAGGCTCACTGGTTCAGGTACTATATACTGTAGGCTCACTGGTTCAGGTAATGTATGCTGTAGGCTCACTGGTTCAGGTACTGTACACTGTAGACTCACTGGTTCAGGTACTGTATACAGTAGGCTCACAGGTTCAGGTACTGTACACTGTAGGCTCACTGGTTCAGGTACTGTATACAGTAGGCTCATAGGTTCAGGTACTATATACAGTAGGCTCACTGGTTCAGGTACTGTACACTGTAGGCTCACTGGTTCAGGTACTGTCTACTGTAGGCACACAGGCAAGCATGAGGACCAGGGTTTGGATGCCAGGTAGTATGGCTGCTCATCTATAATTCTAGGCTTGCAAGACTAGCAATATCATCAACCTTTTGTTTGTTTAGGAGACCCTGCCTCAATTAGTAAGGTGGCCCTATCCAGTTTCTTTTAGCCTTGTTGCCCTCGTCATCTTCCTGCCTTCACTCGAGGTCCACACAGAGAACATGGCCCCCTACTGAGTATCCAATGTGTATGTATGTACATACAGTACTTACCTGTGTATGGGTTTGCATGTGTGCTTGCAAATGGAAGCCCAAGGTTTATTTTGCAAACTGTGATCACTCTTCCACAGACTTCCAATGAAAAGGGAACTCTGGAGCTCAGCATCTCCCACCCTTCCCCTGCTCTTTGCCCCCACAGGTATTACCTTTCCTCTCAAGCACATAATCCCTTCCCTCCGTCCCTGTACATCCCTGAGTGAGATATTATACTTAACTCAAGGAGATCCTTTGATTCTCCCTCCTCTGTCTGTAACAGAAAAGATGAAACCCGGAAGCGATCTGGATAGGCGGCTCATACCACATGTTTCCTGGGCCGTGTTTCCTAGGCCACAGCTTCTGTCATTGACCAGGGTTTCCTCACCTCTGGGGCTCACCTGATGCCTCCAAGAGAAGTGGCAGCAGGTTCACAGCGCCAACAGAGTCCACACCTCTGTCCTCAGGAGCATCAGATGGCGCAGTCGGGAGATGGAGCAAGACCACCCTCTCCTCATAGCTCTTTGCCTTCACCCCTCCCCTTGGTCTTCACCCCAGCTCAGCTATGAAAGGGTCAGGCTGAAAGAGCAGCTGCAGGGCCCAGGCAGTGGAGCAGAAGGTGCTGTTTGGAGTGTTTCTGCTCACTGTGAGGATAGAGGAACGGAGGAGCAAGGCAAAGGGGCCTGTTTAGTGGATAGCGGCTTAGCGTGGGATGAGTCTAGCCAGACCTTCTGTCCCTCTCGTTGTATCTGGGAACAGGCCCCAGTCTCCCATCTAATTCCTCCCCAAGAGTGGGTAGCTTAGACCAAACCCTAAACCAGAATCAAAAAAAAAACACAAAAAAAAACCCTATGAGGACCACCTATCCCAGATCCCAGGCCTTGTAAACGGTCACCTGACTAACACTAAACTGTCGAGGACGTGTATTGTCTGTTATCTAACCAGTGTTTTCTGCTCTCTTTTTACATTTTGCCCTCTGGCGCTCTGTGCTTCACAGTCCTCGATCACCAGGGTTGTTTTTGTTTTGTTTTAGGTATTTGTAATATACAACGTGTTGGGCTAAATGAAGACCAGAATCTGTAGCACTTAGGCAGAGTGAACAATAGGAGAATCTAGTGGGAAAGGAAAAATAGCCCAGAGGCTTTTCTTTAGAACTTATATCATGTTGATTAAAACCAATAGAAGAGAAGGCTGTGAAACTAGGTGACGGCATTGGTGTGCACGGCACGGGCCGTCCAGCCTCGTTCCCAGCCTGCCTGCATGTTGATTCTGAGAACTTTTGACCGTACAAGGTATATAACCTTACTGCTGAGCAAGAGCTGGTTACGATTTCTCATCAAATGATGTTGGAGCAGTTGAGAGTCCTTTCTGTTTTAGGCCCTGTGCTCAACACAGGAACGCATTATGAGAATAATAAAAATGTATAGGGTTCGAAGGCCCATGGTGGGGGGTTATATTTTCCAAGAATCCAGGATAGGATCGTAATGTTACCAGGATGACAGCTGAGAAATGGCCATTTCAAGAGGTCAGCGCACCAAAAGACTCGTTTATATCGGATCTGACCCGATGGTAGCAAGCGTACGTTCAACCAGGAGGTATTTTTTTCTTCTTTGCAATAAAATTCGTTGAATCTGTCACGATACTGCAAAAACCGCATTGATTAGCATAGTAAGCAGCTTGGTAGAGAGTGTTATGGTGGTCTCTCTGTACATGCTGACACCGTCGTTTTGATTTGTGATTTCTGTGAGGAGATAAACTAACTTAATTGAAGTGTTCACATTCCTGGTTATAGACCTTGAGACGCAAGCGGAACTCAGGGAAGATGCTCCTTTTCCCTCCAGGTGCCTCATGCCCAGCTGTGCACTCTCAAGCCCCTAGTGTGGTGGTTCTCAGCCTTCCTAATGCTGCAACCCCTTAATACAGTTCCTCATGCTGTGGTGACTCCCAACCATAAAATTATTTCATTGCTATTTTATAACTGTAATTTTGCTACTGCTATGAATCATAATGTAAAATCTTTGTTTTCTGATGGTCTTAGACCCCTATGGAATAGGTCACGATCCACACACATTGAAAACAACTACCCTAGACTATCTGACATATTTTCCCAAGAACAGGGATCCTGTTTCTGCATGTGTGAGAGTCCCTCTTAGCTTTGCCTGATTGGGATCTGCAGGGAGGTCTGTAGGAAGGACAAAAGTATCAAAGATCTCAAAATAACAAGTAACATTAACCTCAGAATACAAAGCAAAAATAATCTTTGCCATAGCACCTAGAAGTTAGGGTTATAAGGTATGAATATGTACAGTTTATATGGAGACAATTATAAACCCTGAAGAAAAGAAGAAAGTTACAATCTTCTGTTGTTATCAAAGTTGTCCTTTCGGTTTATAAACCAAATAGCCCCTCTAACAGTGAACCATTGCCTAGAAATTTGAAAATGGTTCTAAATAATTTAACGTGATCAATTACAGAAACTCAGCAGTGCTTTTGATTTGCTCAGTGTTCTCATCATACAGTGGTCCTTCCCGTTTTGTGGATAAGGAAACTGAGATCCTAGGAGGTTAAATGACAGCCAATTATCTTATAGTGTTATGAAAGGATGGTAGCATCCTGATTTCATACAATTACAGGTTCAAAGCCAGATCTTCAGACTCATGTCCTCCCATGCTACAAAGGTTCCTAAGACCGGGACCTCATTTATTCTCCCGGCAGTCAGTTCTGCTGTTCCTGCGTGGACACGTGATAACAGATAAAGGCCCTGTCTGAATATTTTATTTCAGGCCCTTTTAGGGAGGTTGGTAGTTCTTGGGGTTTTCATTTGCAGATAAACCATAGAAAGAGAAAAGAATAAAGGGGAAGGTACCATCTCAGTGAAGACTACATGCCTTTAAGACAGAACTTATAAATATGAGTGAGCCTCTGAAAAAGAATGGCCAGCCGAGACAGGAGGGTTACTTAAAAGGTCAGCCTTGGCTACAGACATTTAGCTTAAACTGAGATGGCCTTAGCCAGTGTCCTAATTAAGAGAAGAATGAGCTCACGCCTTTAATACAGTACTTGGGAAACTGAGGCAGGAGGATGGCCACAAGGTCAAGGTCAGCCTGTGCTGTACAGCTAAACCCTGTCTTAGAAAACGAGAAGGGGGGAAGATGAAGAATTGCGAAAGCCATCATTTTCTCTGGCGAGTTTGTAAAGATTGTAGCTTCTGGCGTAGTCCCTGTGAAGTGTTGGTTCATCCGCACCAGGGTGTGTGAGCTTCTGATGACGACACTGGAATTTTTATTCTTTAATCGGTAACCAGGTTTTTATATCTTTAAACTTTGACCTATTTTTAAAAACTGTGCATGTATCTGATAAGCGTTAGTATAGATTTAGACTTTGTAAAGTTTTTTTCCCCATTGATTATTTTATGGAAATCTTAACTATGTGCTCCCAATCCAGTTAAATCATTTTCTTTGTTATGGCTTGAAAACTTTTTAATTTTCCAGAAAAGAAAAACATCGAAAACAATGTTCAATTTTAAGCCGGAAGAGCCAAGTGTACTATTTTTATTTAACCGAGAAAATATTTTTAAATATTGTGACTTGTCCAGGCCTAATGAATGTGTGCTTAGGATGAAGCTGAGAATAGACCCAATACATGTGTTACGGTGTCTTGGGCACCTCTGTTGTGGCTCCTCTTGTCAGCACAGTGATTGCCCTGGAGGGCTTCAGAATGGAGAGTTCCTGTAAGTGCACATCTGTTTGACTCTCCAAACAATCCTGCAGTATACACGTAAATATTTCTGAGGTTTGCTTTATATGTTTGAGTGGAAGATGATAGAAAAGCTAACAGATGGCCAACAGGAATATTTAGTTGACAAGGGAAAAACTGTAATTTAGCTGCTATAGTTCCTGAGTAAAAAAAGCTGAGTCAGTAGAAATTCGCTGTATGAAAATCTTGGAACTATTTTTCTGCTGAAGTGTTTTATTTACACTTTGGGGTGGGGGGCAAGGAAAGGGACAGGCAGATAGGAGGAGACAAGGGGAGGGGCAAGGTGGGGGTGGGGAGTGGGGAACACAAACACGGTGGTCCAGAGATTTTGAACCCTTATCTACAGTGTTTTAAAAGTGTATGTTCTTTGCACTTTGCCAAGAGCTTCTTTCCTGTTGACCTTTGTCACTGAAAGAATTTCTTAATGCTCAAAACAGTTTTTCCTAGTAACCTTAGCTCTAAGAGTGCTGCTGCCCTGATTCTGCACGTTTGAACATGTCAAAATATTTTCTCCTCAAATTAAGTTTAATCTTCTCCTTAATGCCCCCTGCCGTGTTGGGGAGAATTTTGTAGCAAGGATCAGAAATCAAGTTACACAAATGCTCCCTAATTAGGGAAGTCTGTTCAGTGCTAAGTAAAAATATATTGGCCAGTCTGTTAATCAACTGCGCCTGTTCCTAAACACTAAATTCCTGAATATTTGGGGTGAAAACACTCTGACCGTTTCAGAAACAGCTAGATTTTTTTCCAGAGTCTCCTTAGACAAAATTACGAGAGGTGAGCATTTAAAAATGTCTTCCCATGAAGAATGGTTAACAGGAAGCATAGTGGCCATTCCTGAGATGCCTCGCAGACAGGGGAATTGTTGTGATGCTTTGTTAATATCAGTCCTATTTCACAAGTTCCCAGGAGCACGTATTTGTGGAAGTCAAGTGATGAATATACGAAAGAGCAGCCGGTTTTGTTTTGTTTCATTTGTTTACTTTCTAAATTGTATTTTGAGATAGGAGCTCCCCATGTTGCCCATGGTGGCGGTGGCCCTGAGCTTGCAATCCTTATGCCTCAGCTAGTATTGGAGTACCACCCCTCCCCTACCAGGCACCATTTGTTTATAGAACCACATCAATTAATTTCTTAAAAGTAGACATTTTTATAGACTCTGACCATGTTATTATATACCACACATCTAAGATTTAATCCTCTCCTAATCAATATAAATTAGGCATATCTGTTCATATACATTAAGATTATAGAGTTATCTTAAAGTGGAAGGTTTGAAGAGGGCAGCGGGTTTGGCTACTGATGGGCACAAGGGATTGTTCACTGGTGGTGAAAACTGAGCAGATTTCAAAGATAAATAAACCACCAGATTGAGGCTCCCTATTCCATGTTCTCAGGTTCTTCTTGCCAGCAAGGAAAGAATTCAGAGTTGAGACAAAGTAAGTGATTGAGAAGACATTTATGAGGGCAAAGGTACATTTAAGGACGTGATACATTGCTAGGCTGTTTGTATAGTGTATTCCCTGGGCACACTTGAACAAAGGGAGAATTACCTTGGGTTATCGAGGTGAGGTTACAGAAATGGTTCTAGAAAGGGGTTTGTTCCCCTTTACTGTCCTCAGAGGGGAATTCCAGCTGTGAGAAGATGGGAGCTGGCAACTTTGCAAGGTCAGTGATACACAATTGTTATTTTAATGAAACTTAGAACTGTTGGCAGCTGTGTTGGTCAGCCGTGTGGGTCCCAGCTAGTTTGCGGCAGTCTTGTGTCTTTACAGTGTGAGCAATCACATAATGCCCTGCTCTGCTGTAACACGCCTCTGTAGGTGCAGCGGCCTCTAGCCACTGTGTAGTTTACCTCTTGATAGTCCCGCAACTGTTTGACCTACATCAATGGGAGGGTTCTACAATGATCATGATAACGATTGCACATCTCTGTAAGTTTACTAAAATCATTGGCACAATTGTATCCTTCAAATGGGCAAATTTTATGGTGTGTAAATTATACATCATCAAGTTGTAGGCAATGAAAAATTGTATGACTATAGCTGACCACAGGACTCATAAAATCTAAGAAGAGTTTTTTTTAAAGATTTATTTATTTATTATGTATACAATGTTCTGTCTGTATGCATGCCTGCAGCCCAGAAGAAGGCACCAGGTCTCATAATAGATGGCTGTGAGCCACCATGTGATTGCTGGGAATTGAACTCAGGACCTCTGGAAGAGCAGTCAGTGCTTCTAACCTCTGAGCCATCTCTCCAGCCCCCTAAGAAGAGTTAATATTGATTAAATAGAGAAGTTCTTAAAGCTCTTCTATTTCCTTCCCTCCTCCTTTCTCTTTCTTCCTTCAAGATAGAAAAACCTTCCTGAGCCTTTGGTGGTTTGTTAAAACTTACTATTCATTAAGAGTACTACAGCATGGAGCTGGAGAGATGGCCCAGCAGTGAAGAGCAGAGAACTCAGGTTCAACTCCCGGCACCCACATGGCAGCTTTCAGCCATCTCTAATGCTAGCTAGTTCTCGGGAAACCAGAGCTTTCTTCTGAGCTCTGGGGAACTAGACATGCACACAGTATACATATATGCATGCAGAAAAATACTCATACGGATAAAAATAATCTTTTTTCAAAACGTTAGTGCGGTGAATGTCTTAATGGACATCTCCATTGCCCTGATTGCCTATGTACTGTTGTCCGTTCTGTTTGTGCCAGCACTGGACATTATTTTGGAAAATGGTGTCGTTTTATATGTATTTAGTTAAATACAGGATAAGATAGAGTAGGCAAGGAGTTAGGGAATTGGGAGAGAAGGCAGATAGATTCTTAAGAGGCAGCTCAAGACTTTCAAACGCTAACATTTCAGCAACAACACACTGCTTGTGTCTGTTTAGTTAAAAAGGAACCAAAGGAGCTGCTTGGGGCCCGACAGTGACCACAGCGATAAAAAGGGTAAACTGATTACACTAATATAATTAGCTGTGCCATCCTGGCTCAAAGCTAACGAAAGGTAATAAATTTGGTTAGCTGCCTGAAATCTATTTTGGTCCATAAAAAACGGCCTTTTAATTGACTGCAGAATTCAAACCAACAGTAATGGAATTCAGCTAATGATTTCTTCCTTGGCCCAGACAAAGGAGGTCGACTCCTCCGGCAGAACACAGTTTTTGTGGCCATCTCGGGAAAGTCAAAGGCTGGAGGTGCCCAGTTATTTGCTTTCTCTGTGTGCCCACCTTGGCTTTCCAAGGTGTTCTTCCCTTCCTACGCTATTTAAATGTCCCTTGACCTTTCCTCTGGTCTCCAATTCATTCTTCAAGAAGGTGCTCTCGGGGACCTCCCTTTCTTAAATCACAAGTCCTGACTTCATACGGGATTGAGTGAGTGAATGTACGAGTCTTGAAGAGTGTGACGTTTCTAAAGTGCAATGGCCTAAAAGTTAGTTTGAAATCAAGTGTGTAATGAATCCGAGTTGAGTTCTTTCTGGTGGTGTTTGCTTGAGTTGAGTCACATGGCTGCAGCCTTGGTTCTGAAAGCCCGTTGGTACTGGGCTATGCCATCGTACCGTGTGGCACCAGTGAATGCTGCCTGAGATACCTCAGCTAAGATTTCAGACTGCTGTATGTTATGAATTGCAGTGTTTTTCCTGTCCATATGTTTTCTGCTCTTTAGAGACGTAATTTTGGGAAGCAAAGACAATATCCTCATGCCAGCTTTCTTCAGCATGTGCATATCCAATTAGTGTGTCTATGGGTTGTACTGAATTGCGAAGTTTTATTTTATTCATTTAAGATTTTTATTTATAGCCAGGTGTGGTGCCACACAACTTTAATCCCAGTACCCTGAAGGCAGAAGCAAGAGGATTCCTGAGATCAAGGCCAGCCTGGTCTATAGAGTGAGTTCCAGGACAGCCAGGGCTACACAGAAAAACCCTGTCTTGAAAAAACCACAACCACCACCACCACAAAAAACAAAAAATTATTTTTGTGTATGGGTGTTTTGCCAGCATGTTTGTCTGTGTACCAGTTGTGTGTACACAGAGGGCTTCAGATCCCCTGGACCTGGACTTATAGTACAGCTGTCACGTGGGTTCTGGGAATCTAGCCTGGGTCCTCTGGAAGTGTTCTTAACTGCTGAGCCATCTCTCCAGCCCCACAAACTTTGGTTTTAAAAACTGGTATTTGAGTTTCATTTAAATTTTTTTTTTAATGAACTTCTTGGGATTAGGATTTTTTAATGAAAGTCTTGGGATTAGGACAGAATTTCCAGTAATTTCAGACATGGCCCTAAGCACACTTCGGCCACTTTCGTGCCATATTTTTATGTGAAGGAGCATTGGGAGCCTTGATGGTTATGAATCAAAACAGTAATCAACCCTGAGAACTGTTGAAGATGTTCTACCCGTCAGTATCTCGTTCAGCCAGGATTTAATTATTTATATAAAATTAAACAAGTACTTCTATCTCATTAATATTTAAATTTGCCTTTTGTTGTTAATAAGTGATAAATTTACATATATACCAAAGAATTATTCTAGAATAAATTACTTTGTAATTTACTGTCAGTAAATGTTTGATTTGTATACTTATTTTATATACCTGTGTATTATGGAGTTGCATAAAAATTTCTTTCCTTTTTTTCTTTTTTTGAGACAGAGTTTCTCTGTGTAGCCTTGGCTGTCCTGGATCTCACTCTGTAGACCAGGCTGGCCTTAAACTCACAGAGATCCACCTGCCTCTGCCTCCCAAGTGCTGGGATTAAAGGCGTGAGCCACCACTGCCTGGCCAAGTGAGAAGAATTTAATAAGCCTTTGTCTGAGAGACATTGCTAACCCCAGGCCGAGGCAACTTTCCAGTTCTCTAGCGACAGATGCACAATTGTAACTCAAATCTATCCTAAGATGCTCAGAATTTTGTATATGATTTTAAAAGTTCATAATATTATTATGTAATATTGTGAAGTTCATAATATTATTATGTAATATTGTGAATATTATATTGATAATATAAATGTACTAATAAACAAATTATATATAATATAAAAATTTAACCTTTGCAGTAAAAGGCTTTAGCTGTTTTAATCTTACAGAGAATTTATTTTTCATAAAAATATAAATTAAATGCCTCCAGAAAGTCTTTTGTGAGGGTGGGGATCTGGTCTTTTCAACTCACCTGTCTTATCAATCCTATCCTTTATTGTTCCTTCCCCAGTTAATTTTATCTTGGTCTTTAAATTCTTTGGAAGTGAGTATGGCCAGATCTCAGCAAAAGACTCAGAAGGCTGTACTGGATCAGTGTAAATCCATCCAATTACATTTGAATTTGACAGCTTTACTGCTAAACCAAACCCAGAACTTTATGAGCTTTCACAGAAAACAGGTGTGAATGTTCTGGGAATATCCCCGAAGGCCTGGGCACGCTTGCTACTGATCGCTGGGAAGGTAGGAAGAGCCTCTCCCTGCGGTGGGCCCCTCCCCTCATGTTGCTGAGGGAGGGTCCATTTTTCCATGGGATTGTGTTGACTTGTAAATCTTGCCAAACATCAATATTCCTTCATTCCTCTTTCCCCCTCCCCGAAACAAATGGAGACCGTCTTGTTGCAACATTTAATCAATATATGAACAAATTAATATTAATATGGTTCAGAAAGGCCAGCAGTAATCAGTCCTCACTGGTTTAATCGTGGTGGAATACGTAGAGATCACTCCTGTTTGCCTGTCAGGTTTGCTGTGGTTGTGTTTCAGAGACAACCCTGGGCAGTGACACTTGGTTAGCAGTTTGGTTTAATATTGGAAGCATGTTTACCGTGTGGGTTATTTTAAATCAGTCACTCAAGTGAAAGGCCACCACAATTCTGATGTTCATTGTCACCATAGGCTCTTTTAGAATCTACATTTTGTTTGGTGTATGTTCTTTATGGTATTCAGTGATAACACAATAAACAAATAAAAATAAAAAATTCATCCATAATCTTAGATATAGATAGAAACAATTTAAGATCAGAAGATTAAATCAGTTGTTGCTCCCTGGTGATTAACTTCAGCCTCTGGTTAGCACCTACTAGTGCCTTGAACAAACTTACATTAAGCTTGGAGACTGAATTCCATAGCAAGTCTTCAAAATCCACCAGGTTGTTTACTCTTTGGAGAGCATAAGGAGATGGTTTTCCTTGTGAGTTCCTTTTCTAAGAAAGGAATGGCATCCTCGTGTGATAACACTCTGTGTGGTGGTTTGAATGAGAAATCCCACCATAAGTCTTGGGTATTTGACTACTTAGTCTCCCGTTGGTACTCCTGTTTGGGGAGGTGTGGCTTTGCCGAAGGAGGCGTGTCACTAGGGGCCCACTTTGAGGTTTCAAAAGCTGACAGCTGTGTGTTTCCAGTGAACTCTCTCTGCCTCCAGTTTCCAATAGAGACGAGATCTCAGCTCCAACTACCCACTGCTGCGTCTTTGCTCTGCCATCAGGGGCTCTAACACTCTGGAACTGTATGCCGAACTAAATGCTCTCTTTTGTGAGTTGCCTTGCTCATGGTATTTAATCACAGCAATAGAAAAGTAACTAAGATGTTCATGGCTTGTCTGCTTCTTAGTGGCAGCTCCCAAACCATGCTAGTTTTTGAGCTTGTATCAAAGAGTGAAGTTTTCTTCTTCAATACTCAGGAAAAATAGAGTCCTTTGAGTGCCCAGCTTTCCCCAGAGTTGAAGCGCTTTGCTTTGCCCTGGGAAACTGCTTTGCACACTTAAAATACACACGCAGTGTCTCCTGCTTGGTTTCTGTTTTCAAAACACTATTATTAATAGTTACCATTTGTGTTTTATCTAGCTTAGTATTGTCCAGTTATGACTTAACTCTTGCCGTTGGGCAAGGTCATAACATGGACTTTCTGAAGGTGACGGACTGTGGGTAGGGAAGTAATGGGTTGAGGGGAATGGGAAGGGAAGGACTTTGCCATCAGTATATCCTCTAATTGTCCTATACAGGAAACACTTACATTTACCCTTTTGTTTGATGATTCATGACATGACTGTGTAGAGTTTGTCCCTTACATCTTAGTGATATTCACAGAAGGAAATAGCAAGAGACAATTCTTTTTTCCATTTTGAAGCACAAAAGCTTAAAGTTTCATTTGTCATTTATTGTACTTTTTATTTGATAATAGCAGAGCCCTCTCACCTTAGATATTAAATAATGGTTCTTAGAAATATTTAGGCTCTGATTCCTCAGGAAGTAAAGAGGCTCTTCCTTGAAATGTATTTGCTCTAAACTGATTAGTATCATAAGGACTGAGAACTATGAGGGTACCTTCTTCTCAGTTATACTGTTTCTGGGAAAATGCAAGAGAGATTAGGGGACACCTCATGGAACTCTCAGTGTGTCTGTCACCTGGAGCTGTCTCTCTTGATCCATACCACTTAGTCACCCTAAAGGCAAATCCGTGTTCACCTTCTTATCTGTATTACGTGGCTTTCTGTTGAAAGGTCATTTTTATATCTTTGTGTCATGTTTGGATAATTAGATTGTTATAGCCTTAGTTAAATATAAAACAGTATGGCTGGGGCTACTGAAGTTTTTATACTGGAGGCTATGTATCCTCAAAGGTGACTATCTATTTTATTTTAAAACTTTAATCTAATATTAAAATTATTAATCTACTGTCATCCAAGGGTAAAAAGAATCAGGTGAAGCTGTGGTGGTTTGATTGAAAAATGTTCTCCATAGTCTCAGGCGTTTGAAACCTGGTCCCCAGCTGGTAGCATTGCTTGGGGAGGTTTCGGAGGTATGGCCTCGCTGAAGGAAGTGTGTCACCAGGGGCGGGCTCTCAGTGTACTCTCTCGGCTTTGAACTGGTGGTTGAGGATTTGAGCTCTCTGCCTTCTGTTCCTGCCACCATGCCTGTGATTGTTTTGTTTAGTAATGTTTTCAAGGGTCACACATGTATAGCGAGGTTCAGTCCTTCATCCCTCTTCCGTGCTGACTGATCAAATGATATTCTACTATGTGCTATACTATTTTAAAATTTCAAATTGTGTGGGTGTGTCTGTGTGTTTGTATGTGTGTGTGCATGTAGGGAAACCAGAGAGCACCTTGCAGGCGTTGGTTCTCTCCTCCTAGCCTGTGGGTTCCAAGGATGGAGCTCAGGTCATCACGCTCAGCAGCGACCACCTTTATTTACCCAGAGCCAGCTCACTGATCTGCTGTCCAATATTTTATCCACTACTAGTTCATTCGTTTAAAATTTATTTCCACGTTTTGGCCACTGTTAGTTATGCAGCTGAGCGTTTTTATACAGGAGTCTATGTGGACATGATTTCATTTGTCTTGGGTATTGTGAACAAGAATTCCTGGAAATAAGCTATGTCTGCAAAGGCCGATTGGCTGATTAGAACATCAATGATGTGGAGAGGGTGGAATGTTGCAGGCCCAGAGCCTAATTAAATTTATCTTGGGCTATCTTTTACATACTTAATAGCTAGCTAGTCCTTGCACCACCACTCCCAGCCCCCACTGTACTGAACCTAACATCCTGTCACCAACAGATAAAGTCAGACTTAAAAACATTTTGGAATGATTGGCTTAAGAAAACCCTAGTTCTATCAATCAAAAGGCAAGGAATGCTCTCAGATAGCATCTGAGGGCAATGGCTGAGATTTCTCTGCTGTACTGTAACTGCCTACTTAATGTCTCCATCAGTGTATTTGCAAAGTGCCTTGATTTATGACTTTCTTTGTTCTCTTACTGTAAAAATTTCATTAAACGGCTTCCACATGTTGGAACATGGAATTCTAGATAACCTAAATCTGTGTTCCTAGGCCACAGTCGCTCAACTTTGGCTCCAGAATGAGCTATCTCTTATTCCCTTGGAGGTATGAGCTGTGTTTTTTGTGCCGCACGTACCATGGGTGGCATCCTGGGGTCATATGGTAACTCTAGTATTTAGCTTTTTGAAGCCTGCTGACTATTTTATAGAACAAATGCACCACTCTGCGTTCCCACCAGGAATGTGTAAGGGTTGCATTTTCTCCACATCTTTACCAATATTTTTTTATTATCCATCTGTTGGATTATAGCTATTCTAGGGGGATGGAATAGTAGTAGCTCATTGTATATTAGCGACTTCTTGGAGCTGAACTTGTGAAAAAAATCCCGTCAGTGTAGTGATATCTGGTCAATGATAAGGCTGATGGGAAATTTAAACCTCTCATATGGAATCTTTTATTAACTACCTTGTGAATAGTGTTTAGCTAGAGATGTTCTCTTATGTAGGTAATATCTATTTCTTCTTCTCCCGAATTATGGGGCTCAATTCCCAGTGCTTTTCTTGGGTTCACCAGCTCCACCCAGACATTTCCCCTGTAAATACTGTAACAGAATCACCAGCTCTGGCAGCTGCAACGCTTCCCCTCTGTCATTCTCGCACTCACGAGGCAGAGGAAGACGCTTTCCATGAATTTGAGGCTAGCCTGCAGTACATAGTGAGCTCTGGGTCAGCCTGACTTATAGTTTGAGACCCTATTTCAAACTAAAAGTAAATCCAAACATGTACACAGACACCCCAAAACAGACCCCTAACATTTTCTGTCTTCCCTTTGTCCGTCCTTCTCCTAGGAGGAGATTTTCTCAACAGAATGTTCGAACATGGATGATAAGTCTTCTTTTGGACAGTTACAATGCCATGGGAATGTTTTCTGTTCATGGCTTTTAAACAACTATTTCTTTGGGATTCTTACTCTACTACCTATTATGTTGCACTATGCTGAGTTAGCATCTCAGAGATGAAAGCATAAATGAGCGGATGATGTGGACCTCCTGAGTCCATTTTCTATGGATTTTAATTTTTATATCTCTATCTTTTGTTGTTTAAAGTCCTGCCACCTCATTTTTTAGGTTAATTTTCAGTTGTGTTTGTTCTCTTATTTAGCCTGTCTGCTTCCTCTTTTGTTTACCACCAATCATATCTTTCCTTCCAAGAACTATTTCTTCTAAAAAAAAATGTTAATTTTTATTTTATGTCTGTGTGTTGTACCTGAATGTGTACCATGTGCATGCAGTGTTTAGAGAGACCAGAAGAGGGCATTGGATCCCCTGGGACTAGAGTTGCAGACGGTTGTGAGCTACCATGTGGATGCTGGGACCTGGACCTAGGTCCTCTGTAAGAACAGTAAGTGCTCCTAACCCCTGAGCTGTCTCCCCAGTCTCTCAAAAGAACTATTTCTTGCTACTTTTTTTTTTTTTTTTGGTTTTTCGAGACAGGGTTTCTCTGTGGTTTTGGAGCTTGTCCTGGAACTAGCTCTGTAGACCAGGCTGGTCTCGAACTCACAGAGATCCGCCTGCCTCTGCCTCCCGAGTGCTGGGATTAAAGGCGTGCGCCACCACCGCCCGGCATGTCTACTTCTCCATGATAGATTTTTCCTGTTTTATGTATAAATAGAAAGAGATAAAATAAGTTTTGTTAACTCTGAGAACACGATTAGAATATCCTTTTTTAAAATTTTTTTTATTTATTTAATTTTTTTTTTTATTTTCAAGACAGGGTTTCTCTGTGTAGTCCTGGCTGTCCTGTAACTCACTATGTAGACCAGGCTGGCTTTAAACTCACAGAAATCCACCTGCCCCTTCCTCCAGCATGCTGGGATTGAAAGCATGCACTACCACTGCCTGGCATGATTAGAATATCTTAAATATTTTATTCCTAAATTCTTTTTCTCTTTCATCCGGAATCGATTGTACATTTAGTCATTCTATTTTATGTATTGATTTCCTCAGCTGCTTGTTTAACGTTGGTTGAGGGAGCATGTTTATGAGTGTCGGAATGGGTTGACCAATGCAGGATGAAGGTTTGTTTTCAGTAACATTTTCCTCTGACTGCAGAACTGACTCCACCAACCCGTGTATTAACAGGGCATGTCTGTTTCCTGTCAGAAAGTAGAAAAGGCTGCAGGAATTAACAGCAAACAGTATCTCAACAGAATCCAAGCATGCTAATGTCTTGATGCCCCATATCCCTATCGGTGTGTACATGTCTGCTCACAAATTCAATGTTAGTAACAGCGGTGAAATATTCTGATAACTTTAGGCAGTAAAAGCTGGAGCTCTTCTCCCAGCCCAGACACCTCTGTGGTAAGGTTTCAACTCAAAGGCTTCTGTATAATTGGGGATTTCTGAGCTTAAGAAAACTCAGAGTCAGTGGGAAGGGGTTCAAGACTCTGGATTGAGTCTTTGACCAACACGTTATCTAATGTAAGATGAGCGTGGTTTGTGATGAACAGCCATGTGAACCATGGGCTCATCGGGTGAGGGCACCTCCAGCCTTCTGATGTAAACGGGGTAACAGAGACGTTGGGGATCTTCAGATCCAGCTTCAGAAGCCTCCCATTTAGTTTTCCAAGTCCTCTGAGACTTTACTATCTCATCAGTAAAATGTCAAAGGCATTCGTCACGGGGCTTTGGTAAAGATGAAGAGGCCATACTTTAAGAACGCCCCTAGTGGCGGTGACACTCACAACAGCTTTCAGTGTCGTGCTGACGATCAGCTTTTGCCTTTGTTCCTACGGTTTCGCGTGACCTGGGAGCCACAGAAGTGACTCTTAGGTGGCTCAATACTGCATTTCTTCATTGATGTATGTATGTCTTCATTTTGCATCCCTGAAGTAACAGTTCTCGATGCTTTCTTTTTTGGATTTTCGAGGCAGGGTTTCTCTGTAGTTTTTGGTGCCTGTCCTGGAACTAGCTCTTTTTTTTTTTTTTTTTAAATATGATCTGATGTGAAAGTTGCAGATATATTCTATTCATGAAGGGAAAATCTACATATATCTAATTTTTAAATTTTTATTTATTTTTATTTTATGTGCATTGGTGTTTTGCCTGCATGTTTGTCTGATCTTGGAGTTATAGACAGTTGTTAGCTGCCATGTGGATGCTGGGAATTGAACCCAGGTCCTCTGGAAGAACAGTCAGTGCTCTTAACCGCTGAGCCATCTCTCCAGCCCGGAACTAGCTCTTATAGACCAGGCTGGCCTCGAACTCACAGAGATCCACCTGCCTCTGCCTCCCGAGTGCTGGGATTAAAGGCATGCGCCACCACCGCCCAGCGATGCTTTCTTTTCTAACTAGAATCATTTGAAGCTGCTGCCCGCTGGTGCACACCCTGTGAATCAGTCCTAGCCACCAGCTCCCACAGAAGAGACAACAACAGGCATTTCACTCAGCTTGTTTCTCGTTTGCAGAGTTACGGGCTCCAGTCAGCGTATCCCTCTATTTATGTTGCTCTGAGACTGTGCAAGGTACAGGGCATCACAGGCTTTGCCGTCTTTAAGCAGTTTACACTGGTGGAGGCGATGAGCTGTCAGAGAGTGTTAGTGCTGAGAAGTGCTAAGCTCTGGATGGATGAGGGAGAGGACAGGTGTTATTTCTGCTCCTGGGAGAAGATCAAACAAGGATCCACGGCGAACGTGATGGATGTCTCCTAGGCATTGCTTCACACTCAGCAGCTCTGAGCGCTTAGGTCTACACAGGGAAGAGTAGCATGAGCCACTTGGGAATTTCTGCTTGTGTTTCTGCGTTCTTTTGAAGGCAGATGTTTGGATGGAAGTTAGTGGGGAGGAAGGAGATGAGTGGGCTTGAATTTGCAGGAGGCTACGTGTGTGTACAGAAAATACATTCCCTATCCCTAGGTAAGCTCCGTCAGCAAGGCTCATACATGGCTTTACCTTTTCTTGGTTAAAAGATTTCTTTTCCTAAGTCACTCTAGAATAGAGATCAAGACTGCCCCACTGTGGATAAACACCTCAACTTGAAAATTCTCAAACCAGTGAGAAAGGTTTGTGAACCAGTTGTTTCCCTGGAGCCCCCCAGGCCTGGCCTGGTGTTTGGAATAGTGTGATGCTGGTACACTCAGCTTCTCCACAGGATACGGGTGCACTCAGCTTCTCCACAAGGTTCAGGTGCACTCAGCTTCTCCACAGGGACTGGGTGCACTCAGCTTCTCCACAGGGTCTGGGTGCACTCAGCTTCTCCACAAGGTTCAGGTGCACTCAGCTTCTCCACAGGGTCCGGGTGCACTCAGCTTCTCCACAAGGTTCAGGTGCACTCAGCTTCTCCACAGGGTCCGGGTGCACTCAGCTTCTCCACAAGTGAAGGTTTCTTTCTTCTACACTGGTCTCTAATGTTTACTTAGTTTTTAGAGTCAGCTCTGCAGGAGCTCTGATATTAACAAGATTTTTTAATGCTCAGAACTAGGACTAGAAGATGGAAAAATAGGGATTTTTGTCTTTAAAGGAATTTAAAGACTTCATCTTTTTTTTTTAACTCTAACAGCTAAAATGGCAGCATGCAGCTAGTGATGTTATCTATCCTTTTTGCACCTGAAATAACAATTAATTTTTGTTTCCTGAGTTCTCATGAACAAAATCTGTATTGTTCTGAAATATAATGGGAGATTCTAGTAATTTCACAAAGAGATAAAATTATTATATTTAATATATTTAATTCCTTTCTCTGTGTCACCACAAGCCTACTCAGGAAAGTGGTTTAGAACTCTTGAGGACTGAAAAAATAATTTTGAGCTAGGTTTGGTGGCACACGCCTTTAATCCCAGCATCCGGAAGGCAGAGGCAGGTAGATCTCTATGAGTTTGAGGCCAGCCTGGTCTACATAGGTCTAGGGTAGCCAGGGCTACATAGTAAGACCTTGTCTCCAAATAGCAAATTAACAATAATAATAATAACAATAATAAAAATAGCTTTTTTTCTTTTGAGACCAAAGTATGTTATGTCACAATGAAATACACTTTGGGAGCACAATTAACATATGCTAATTAGAACCAGGCATGGTGCTGCAAACCTGTAATCCTAGAATTTGAGAGCTGAGGCAGGGGAATCATAAATTCCAGGCCAGCCAGTGCTACATATCAAAGCTCATCTCAAAACAACGGTAAAATCTCATATACACACAGCGAGCCCTGTCACTGAGCCAGCTTCCATTTCTGCCCCCTCTCTGCCAATAGCACTGATGTGTTGTATAAGGAGCGTGGGCCCCTTGTTCATCCGGCTAGCTTAACCCCCAAATAATTACACAGAAATTGTATTAATTTAAATTACTGCCTGGCCCATTATATCTAGCCTCTTCTTGGCTAACTCTCACATCTTGCTTTAACCCATATCTAGTAATCTGTGTATCACCACGGGGCCGTGGCTTACCTGGAAGATTCTAACCTATGTCCATCTCAGGCCAGAGATTCATGGCGTCTGCCACACTTCCCTTCTTCCCAGCATTCTGTTCTGTCTACTCCGCCCACCTAAGGGCTGCCCTATCAAAAGACCAAGGCAGTCTCTTTATTCAACCAATGAAAGCAATACACAAACAGAAGGACCTCCTACACCACTGATAAAATATCCATCTCCCTAAAGTCCCTGCCAGACTCACTGGGTGAAAAGGAGAAGTGCAGAGGACTCGGATTCCTTGAAATGACCGACATTAAAATGTTCAGAAAATAAATAGCCTGATATAGTAGCCAGCCGAATTCAATAATCAAAACGAGCCAGTCGAAACACTTTAAAGAATTATTTAAAAAAAAAAAAGGGAGCCTGCTGCCAAATAGCCAGCTCCTTTTCCAGTTCACATGTGCTGCAATGTTGTCTCCCATATTTGGTTTGTTTTCCCGAGTGCCACTCTGAGGCACGAGGCTAGACTAAAAGTGGACCTCTTTAGAACAGTACTTTTTAAAATCATTGCTATGTTCATGAAGAGCAAAAGATGACGTGGACCTTCTTAGATGGTATTTTCAACAGTATCAGACTTATCTGTGAGATAATAAATACCTGTATGGTGTACAGGATGCGCGGCAGGAGAGGAAAGGGGGGTACTGGGCAGTCCCATTATTGCAGACATTTGCAGCGCCGGCTGTGTGAGGACTGAGGACTGTCCTGGCTTTCATTAAACACAGTGCTCGGGATAAATGGGAAAGACCTGTGCCAAAAACCATACAGAGCAATACATACATCCAACTGCTGTGAGCTAAGTATTGAGTGAGTAGGATGGAGTATAGCATTCAGTTAAGGTGACTTGGGCAAAATAATGCTCTTCCCTTTGCCACAAAGATCCACACCCTAATTCCTGGAACCGGCTCTCTCATTCTATATCAAAGGAGAATTAATGTCGCTGATCAGGTGGTCATCTTATAAAGAAAATTAAACTGAATGAAGTTCTGCTTGTTTGGTTGGAAGCCCCTGACATCCATTCTGGGGTGATGCTTCCAACCAAACACTGCTCTGTTGGGCTGGGACTATGGCTCCGTCAGTAAAGTTTGACATCTGGGGGTGGATCCCCAGGACCCACATAAAAGCCCACCACAGAGGCATGTATCATCCATATTACCAGTGCTCAGGAGGTGGAGACAGGCAGATCCTGGAGCTCACTGGCCAATCAGCCCGGCCAAATCGATGAACTCCAAATTCAGTGAGAGACCCTGAATCAAGAAGAGGTGGAGGGGACTGTAAAGGGGAATTCCTACACAGCTGTAGCCTCAATTTGTCCTTTGTCTTCAGCACCTTTTGTTTAACGTAAGTAAAATACATCTGAGAGTTTCCCAAGGGTACAAAGCCTATGCAAAACTTGGTTGGAAAAATCCAGCACACTGTGATATTCCTTAATCGAGCATTTGCATTTGGCACTGTCCCTTTGGAGGTTTAGTTAGCATGTTTTGGGGATATGGAGATCAACTTGCTAAAGGTGTAAATTGGAGAACAATAAAGGAGCTCTTGGGTAAGGAAAAGCATCTCAGTACGAGCCCTCTGCAGTTGGAAAGGCTGAAGTCATCCTTGAGGTACCTCTGTACTTCTTTCCAGGGACCCGCGTGAACACCCACACCCGCGATCCACCACAGGGGACCCGTGAGATGGCTCAGTGGGTAAAGGTGCCTGCTGCCAAGGCTGATGATGACCCAAGTTCAAGTCTCAGGACTCACAATGTAGGAGAGAGCTGATTCCTGCAAATTGTCCTCTGATCTCCACCTGCACACCATGGCACTCATGTAACCCCCACAATATAAATAAATTGAGATAGACCACAGTAGAGAAAGACAGTGTGAACCTCTGGCCTCAGTGCACATGCACACACACACACACACACACACACACACACACACACACACACACACACACACACACACACACACACCCCTGGTGATTCCAGAAGGAATAAAGCCTTTTAGAAACCTTAGTTTTCTAAACTAAGAAAACTAAGAGAGCTGCTTTTGACATCTGGCTTCTGAACTATGAGCTAATGCATTTGTGTTGTTTTCCATTAATAATGCATCAAGAGGAAAGTAATAGCAGCGTGTGAACGAATAAAAAGAAAAATCAATGTCTGCTTTGCGGAGAAAGCGACTCTTGAGCCAGGTATTAAAGATGCTAGAAGTAAGCCTGGCATAACTGTGTATGCTGATAGTTCCAACTACTTTGAAAGCTGAGGCAGGAGGATTGTTTGAGCCTAGGAGTTTGAGAGCAGCCAAGACAGCATAGAAATACCTCATCTTAAAAAGCAACAGATGAATGTGTTAGCTTGCACCTGTAATCCCAGCATTTGGGAAACTGAGACAGGATTATAAAGTTGACGCCAAGCTGGGCTACAGAGCAAGATTCTGTTGCAAAAAAGCAAAACAATGGTCCCGATACGACTCAGTCATTAAAAGCACTTGCTTTACAACTGTGAGGACCTGATCCTATGCCCATGCAGCAAGCCAGTGTGCTCCTGGGCCTGTCTCTAATCCCGGTGAGATGGCATGTAGGAACAGGAAAGTCACTGGGACTTGCTGACTGCTATCCTAATTGAAAATTGTGAACTCCAGGTTCAGGGAGAGACCCTACCTTAAAGGAATAAACAGAAAGAGAGAGTACATGCCCTCCACGGGTGGGTGCACACAAGCACACAGGTGTGCACAGCCATGAACACACACACATCACACTCATACCCCTCCCACATGTGCTTGGTAGAGTGCTTACCTAGCCTGGATGTAGCCTGGGCTTCCATCTCTAACACCACGTCGAAAGGAATAGAATGCTGTAATAATGCTCCCAGCACTTGGGAGGTGGAGGAAGGAGGATCAGAAATTGAAGGTCATCCTCAGCTACATAGTAAGTTCAAAGCCAGATAGGAATACATCAGACACTGTGTAAAAACAAAACAAAAAGAAGAACAGTGAAAACAATATAGCAAGCAACACACACACACGGTAATAACAGTAGACTTTTATTTCTAGATACTAAGCTAAGCATTTATAACCTTTCGTTAGTTCGTGTGTCCTTACAGAAATTCTGTGAAGTAGTCTCTCACTTTTTACAGCTGAGAAAACTGGCTGAGCATAAATAACTCGTAGAATCATTACATGAGTGGATACAAGCTAGTTCACTGTGGCCCTCTGACATGATGGTGGCTGACGCTGACGAGGTCTTAAAAGCATAGGTAGTGTGTGAAGGGTGTCCCTGTTATCTCAGTCTTCTCAGGCTGTATGGCAGGTCATGATTTGTAGTTTTGCTGAGACCTAGATTTCTCTGGCAAGCAATACGGCAGGATTGAAAAAACCAGAACCAGAAAACCCAGTCGGGACACAACACTCTGAGGAGAGCTGATAAGAACCTGGAAGGGAGCAGAAACACTGGGCGTGGCAGGAGCAGACAGATCGCTCCAGCTGCTGCTGTGCAGTCAGAAATCCTGTTTTGAAAACTAAACTCCCCTTCCATACTCATTTCTCCTCCCTGTGATTAAGGTGCTACGCTTTAGTTGAGTTTAGGGTTTCTAATTGGATTTAGAAAAAGGGCAGTGATCATGTACAATGCTCTGTCATGTGCCTAAATTTCTCCTGCCATAGCTAGGCAGAGGTTCTCTTTAATCTCCTGGCCTTTTAATGACAGAATGGGTCTTTCTTACCTGAGTTCAACAAGGAATAGTGGGCTGCAATGTGGGAGGGGGCTCGATGGTAGAACAGTTACTTCCTTAGTTTGAGGAAGGCCTTGGGTTTGATCCCCAGCACTGCAAAGAAAGAAACTAGTTATTAGAAAACCTATACTCAATAAAGTCACTGTAGGAGCTTTACAGACACACTGGGCAGCAGAGGCAGGCAGATCTCTAAGTTCATGGTCAGCCTGGTCTACACACATATGCATGGAACAGGATTCCTAAAGAGTATGTATATATAGAATGCGTTTCTTTTCATTACATTTATTTGGTGTGTGTGTGCATGTGTGTACATGTGGACATCAGGGAACAGCTTGGTTCCCTGCCAAGGAATTGGTTCTTCTGCCACCATGGGGATCCCAGAGATGGAACTTGGGTTGTCAGGTCAAGCAAGCTCCTTGACCTGCTGAACTTTCCCAAACACCCTAGTATGTTTTCTATTTGTTTGTTTGAAATTTTAGAAAAGCCTGTGAAACTCTTTATAACAAGTAAAATTCTACCCACATTCTATCTTTGTCAAATCAGCTTGTAATCTTTGAAAGAGTCATCAAGGACTCATGAACCCTGAATGTTTTCGTTCCATCGTGTAATGGATGGGTTCATTGTTTTATTTAAATTGCTTATCATAAATAAAAAGCAATAACGTTGTTGGGCAAATACCACCTTGGGTTGCTAATGATGGGGATATCATGTGTATGAAAAATGTGTCGTCAGGCAGTTTCTTGGTTATGTGCACATCACAGAGTGACTGACACAGAGCCAGGCTGTGGAGATCAGTTACTAAGTGAAACCCCTTGATGCAGCCAAGAGATGTGGTAGATGCAAGATGCATGAGTCTGCCACGTGCTGTGTTATAGTAATTTTTATTACAGTGAAGGGATACACTCTAAAATAGTGGTTAAAAATATAGGACAATGAATATCTAAACCAGCAACAAAGTCATTAATATGTGTCCTGCTAATTGTTTGTACTACCCTTTTATGAGTGACAGGGTTTGTTTATACAGCATCCTATAAAGGCATTGCACTGTGACAATAGGAGAGGCATGGTGTCTCAAAGTAACAGGAACTTTTAGCTCCATCAAATCATGTGGGAACCACCAATGTATGTCGCCTGTAACGTGGTGTGGGTGTGTAGGTTCACCTGGGTCCCTGAAATGAAGACTCAGAGACACCGGCTGAAACGGGCTCAGTCTTGGCGAACTGAAGGGATTTCCCTTCGCCTCTTGGCATCTTTATTTTTTTCCTATATTTACACTTTGGCTAGTAGATTTCCATATCTCAAAACAAATTGAATGAAGTTTCCAAAAATACAATGCCAGGTGCAAATACCTGATTCATGAGATACCACGGTTTTCCTGGTTTCCTCTAAACCAAGTTTAGCATATGCTTTGTATCCATGGGAAACTCTCAGTCAAGATTCCCATAGGGCAACAAAAGGTATCTGTAACACAAAGAATGGGTTACGCACTGAGCGAATGGATTAGGAGCTAGGCCAGGAATAGCCCAATGGGAGTTCATGACTAGCAAGGGTTACTTTCTAATCTAACCCTTGGGCACCAGGCCAACATGAATTTCTGTCACAAGTGTATATGTGGTCCATTACAATCTTACATAACACATGGCTAATCCTTTTTCAGATATATGTGCCCTTCCATTAATATTAAATGAGTAAAGGATTTGTATGGGATTGGTCTATGTTTTTAAAATAACAGAATAAACTGGATGTGGAGACAAGTGCATGTCTGTTAATCCTACCTGCTAGGGAGGCTGAGGTATTATTTGAGACTACTGTAGGTACCATAGTAAGACGGGGCATGGGGGTGAACTGGGAGGCAGAGACAGGCAGATCTCTGAGTTCTTGGCTAGTCTGGTCTATACAGAGAGTTACAACACACACACATGCATGCACGCAATGCACGTGCACTCATGCACACATTTCAGGGCTGGTGAGATAGCTTGGATAGATCCGGATTCAATCTCCAGCTCTCAGCACAGAAGAAGAACATCAACGTCTGAACACTGTCCTCCGACGTGACATGTGCTATAGCATGTGTGTGCCCCCCCATACACACACACACACACACACACACACACACACACAAATAATAAAATTTAAACCAGTAGTTCTCAACCTTCCTGATGCTGTGACCCTTTAATATAGTTCTTCATGTTGTCATGTTGTGGTAACCCCAACCATAAAATTGTTTTCATTGCTACTTCAGTTTTGCCACTGTTATAAATCATAATGTAATTGTGTGTGTGTTTTTAATGGTCTTAGGTGACCCCTGTGAAAGGGTCAGTCAACCCCCGAAGGGTAGCAACCCACAGGTTGAGAACCACTGAACCAAACATATACAGACACCCATGCTAAAACTTGGTGGTAATGCTTAGGAATATTGATACAGAATCTCTTAAAGCTTTTTTTTCCCCATCATAGATGTTAGGTATTTTCTTTTAGACGAGCCTCTCTGTCGGTGTAAATAATTCCAATCAGACCAAATTAAACCGAATTAAAAGATGCCCATGTTTAATAAAAGGCCTTGGTCTCAGGTAGCCCCAGGGAAACATGGAGGGGGAAGACCACGTGAAACCCGGAGACCTCGTGGTCATTCTCGGGGGTGGGGGGCAGTTTAAATAGCCTGTGGGAGTGGTCCCAACCTTCCCTGGGGAGGGGTTACCGTTTGGTGGGCTTTCTTGACCTTCCCTGGGGAGGGCTCACTGTTTGGCAGGTTTTCTCTGGGGTAGGCAACTTCCCAGGGGAGGGGGTTTATGCCAAGAGCTACGGTGAAGCCCCCAGGCAAACAGTCCAGACTTTTAATATAAAGGGGTATTAGGGAGCTGAGGTGATGCTTCTGACCAAACAGTAGAGACATTTTGATACTCGAGTGTGAGGTGTGGAAGAGATTCTCTTCCCAGTGCTTCCCACTCTGCTGTGAGCTTATCCTGTGTTCTTTCTGGAGATTGATTCTTCCCCCTCATTTCAAAGAACAATGTAAGACCTTTCTGACTTCAGTTACAAAAGTAAGCTAGTCTCTACTCAGTGAGGTTTGATTTTTCTCTCCAGTTCAGTGATCAAAGGCAAATCATCAAAGCCTGAATATCTTACAACAGATTCTGTACTACATTGCCCATTCTTCTTAAGTTTTAACTGAAACAAAAGATTACGTTCTTGTCATCTTCATTTCAAAGTGTTTGTCATCTTAGATTCAGAGTCACCCTGAATGGTGGGGTCTGTGCGGTTGTTCCCCCAAAGCTGCCCTTGTCAGAGGAGTCCCAAATGGTGTACCATCTAAACACATAAACACTGGATCATATGTGCTGGTAGTTTAGATGAAAATACATTTGAATACTTGGTCCCTAGTCAGTGGGACTCAGAAGCCCACACCATTCCCAGTTAGCTCGCTTTGCCTCCTACTGTGGGTCAGGATGTAGACTCTCAGCCACTGCCCCAGTACTGCACCTGTCTGTCCACTGCCATGATGGTCATGGACTCGCCCTCTGAAACTCTACGGCCCAGATAAAGTCTTCTCTAAGTTGCCATAGCACAGTGTCTTATCACAGCAGTAAAAAGTAACTAAAATCTATGTACTCTGTGTCTTAAAACCAGAAGTTGTCTGACAAAGAAGCAAAACATATCAAATGGAAAAAAGAAAGCATATTTAACAAGTGGTGCTGGCATAACTGAATATCAACATGTAGAAGAATGAAAATAGACCCATATCTATCACCATGCACAAAACTCAAGTCCAAATGGATCAAAGACCTCAACATAAAGCCAGCCACACTGAACCTTATAGAAGAGAAAGTGGGAAGTACACTTGAACGCATTGGCACAGGGAACCACTTCCTAAATAGAACGCCAGCAGCACAGACACTGAGAGAAACAATTAATAAATGGGACCTCCTGAAACTGAAAAGCTTCTGTAAAGCAAAGGACACGGTCAACAAGACAAAACCACAGCCTACAGAATGGGAAAAGATCTTCACTAACCCCACATCAGACAGAGGTCTGATCTCCAAAATATGCAAAGAACTCAAGAAATTGGATACCAAAAGATCACATAATACAATAAAAAAAAATGGAGTACAGACCTAAACAGAGAACTCTCAACAGAGAAATCTAAAATGGCTGATAGACACTTAAGGAAATGTTCAACATCCTTAGTCATCAGAGAAATGCAAATCAAAACAACTCTGAGATTCCATCTTACACCTGTAAGAATGGCCAAGATCAAAAACACCGATGACAACTTATGCTGGAGAGGTTTTGGGGAAAAGGGAACACTTCTGCATTGCTGGTGGGAATGCAAGCTGGTACAACCCCTTTGTGATGTCAGTGTGGCGATTTCTCAGAAAATTAGGAAACAACCTTCCTCAAGACCCAGTAATACCACTTTTGGGTATATATCCAAAGGATGCTCAATCGTGCCACAAGGACATGGGCTCAACTATGTTCATAGCAGCTTTATTTGTCATAGCCAGAACCTGGAAACAACCTAAATGCCCCTTGATTGAAGAATGGATAAGGAAAATGTGGTACATTTACACAATGGAGTACTACACAGCAGAAAAAAATAACGACAGCTTGAATTTTGCAGGAAAATGGGTGGAGCTAGAAAACACTATTTTGAGTGAGGTAACCCAGACACAGAAAGACAATTATCACATGTACTCACTCATAGATGGCTTTTAAACATAAAGCAAAGAAAGCCAGCCTACAAACCACAATCCCAGAGAACCTAGACAACAATGCGGACACTAAGAGAGACTTACATAGATCTAATCTACATGGGAAGTAGAAAGTAGAAAAAGACAAGATCTCCTGAGTAAATTGGGAGCATGGAGACCTTGGGGGAGGATTAAAGGGGGAGGGGAGAGGCAGGGAGAGGAGCAGAGAAAAATGTAGAACTCAATAAATATCAATAAAATAAAATAACAGGTGAAAAAAACAACAGAGTTGTCTTGAAAGAGAAAAATGTACCTAACCTGGAGTTCTCACAGAGTCCCAGAACTAAGACAGCTTTCTACCACCCTGCTCATTTCTCCTGTATACCATGGGTTTTCCCCATCATACCCTCCATCCTCACACATTACAGATACATCAGAAGACAATCCGCTCTGTTTCATTTCCTTTGTTCTGTTTGTGGGATATTCTGCCATTTCAAATAGTTTTAATAACCAAGAGGTTAATAAGTAGATGAGTGGGACAGGGAATATAATGTGTGTCTGTGTGCGTGTTTGCGTGTACATGCATTTATGTGTGTGGGCTAGTTATACAGTATAGCTACAAAATCCTCACACGGAGGGCACGCTTTTAGACTTTCCATGACCTAAACCATCGCAGTTTTCTTGGTGAACTATGAGGATTAATTCTGAGGTACATTCTATGATATGCAATATTTGATAGATAAATACTTGGAGCTTTTTATTTTTAGTGACTCTTCAATGGAAAGTCTTTGAGCCGATAGTTATTCATGTCATTGCTAAATATGCATAAGTCCAGAAACCTTCTTTCTGCAATACATTCTTTTTAAAATTTAGAGAGGGTTTTTAAAGGAGTGGAGAACATATTAAAAAGTATTTGATTTGAAATAAATGAAATTCATCCTCTTTAAGCACTGTGTATGTCCGAGATAAAATTTCCTTGTTTGCTCTCAGTTTGTTCATGTTCTTCTTAAGGTTTTATCCCACTGGCTGGTTTTTTCAGTGTTGGCTTCTGGACCAAAATAATCACAATATATTTCTTGACAGTTGCACAATATTCTTCCCTGTTGTGAAAATTGCTTTGCTTAAGATAGTAGTTCATAAACTGTAAGGGTATTTGAAAAGTATAAACATCAGACACAGACAACACACACACACGTTCCATATGTTTGTATGCATTCTAGCTAAAAGATGGCATGATGACCAAATGTGCAGTGAGTTTATGTGTATCCTTTGGGGAAAAAAGAACAAGGTGAGGATGTGTGTTTCACTTTTTTACTATTGTTGAAAGTTGAGGGTCTGGGGATATTGTAAGCAATGGATAATTTACTTTTATCTCTAAATCATCACTGTGTCCGTTCCTAGGAGTAACACATTATAAACACTGCATATGTATTGACATAGGAATCTGATCCGTAACACTAAGTGAACTTGTGGGAAATGCTTCAATGTCCTCCGGCAGTTAATCAGGTCATTTTCTTGGATTTTATTTACCAGTGTAATACTGTGGGAAGGAAGGCGTTTGTACTTTCTTAGAGCAAAAAGTACCGAAATGACCATAGGATTTCCTGTTTGAACCAAGAATGGAGGAGAGATGCAAGCCATCCGCTTCCTGAGTGGCCGCATTCCAGATGTGCAGACTGGTCATAGCCCATCTGCCAATCAGAATGGGCCCTGCAGGGAAACCCTGGGCTGCTGAGGCTTGTTTACATACTCGTGACTCTGTTTCTCCCTCCTCTGGTGTGTTGTGCCATGGGGAAGATTAGTGAGGGATCATGCTAGCACACGCCTAGATAAACAAACTGCCTGAAACCAGGATCACCACTGGAGCAGCAACAGCCCAGGCAGAGTTTTAGCTCCTTGCTAGCCACAGGTAAGAGCTGCTGCTTTTAAGAGGATAACTGCTCCTGTCAAGTTTCTGGCTTTACTTTTGTTAACCAAAACAAGTAAGCTAAAATATACCAAGCGTTACTACGACTTTAATACTCAACAAGTGGGAAGTCGGCTGTTGTTTCTGTTTAAGGGAGGAGTAGAAAGAGGACATTAAGACCGTTTTTAAAGGCAAAGAAACATTCAGTGTGTAGAAATTAGAACCAGAAACATGAGCATTGTATACCTAAAGGGCAGAGCATCTAAACAAACATGTCTCACCGTGAATCTACTTCCTACTCGTTCAGAAAACGGTGTCTTGCTGTATACTAATTCTTGGACTTGAAAAGGCGTTTCTTGGGTGGGTGAGGTGGCTCAGTGGGTAAAAGTGCTACAGCGGGTGAGAGTTTTGGTCTTGCAAGACTGCTGACTGAGTCTAGTCCCTGGAACCAACAGGGGAAGGAGAGAACTGATGGCTGTTGCGCACACACACATACATACATACACACGCACACACATACATACACACACATACATACATACACACGCACACACATACACACATACATACATACATGCGCACACACACACGTGAATAAACAAATAGAACATTTCTTTTTTTATTATAAACCCAGTGCAGAAAGATGGAACATTCATGCCCCTTAGTGTGTCTTATTCCTTTCCACCTCTTTTCTTAGGGTACAGTCTGATCATTCAATGAAATCCTGAAATTGGGTGTAGGGGTTATTGTCTAATCTTTGCTTTATGTTTAAATTACTTGTTACTTGTTAGCATTGATTCAGAAGATATTACAGAAAAGTGTGCTTTGGTAGTATTCCCTTAGGGTTCCCTTGACAGTCGGGTGGGACTATGTTGTGGTTTGTTTATTTCTTTCAGTGTTGAATTTTGTATAACACTGAGGCTTTCTTTAGTTTCCGCTCTTATTTTGAAGCATTTACCAGAGAACAGTTGTTACTTGGACTCAAATGAGCAACTTGGGTGTTTTGTGGCCCTCGTTCATAGGATTGTTTTTGGGTTGATTCATAGTATTTTGTAACAGTCTAGAAAATCACTTTTGAGCAAGTTAGGCCCCTGAACTCTTACACACAGCTGCCTTTCTCACCCGGAGCACAGTTGACATCTTAGGGCGTTGCTCTGTCACTTTCGGACAACTAACAGCATCCCTGCTCTCAGTCCCAAAAGCTCCTTCCTTCTCTGTTGTGACAACTGGAATGTTTTATATGTACCACATCATAGCTAATTATCCACAGAGCGTTCCTGAACGTTCTGGATAGGAGAGAGTTAAGGCTGTATTTGTGTATTTGCAGATGTTGCCAGCTGCTCATTTTGCCCCCTCCCATTCTGTTAGAAGCTCCTGCCAACCATGATTCATGGAATGATTTTTTGGAGCTGAGTAATCTGTGGCTTTTCAGTTTCCTTACTTTCTCTAAGTGTTTTTAGTTTCAGCAAAGTCTTTAACACAGCAAAGATCTTCTAAGCCCTAAAACTGAAATGTGGTGATGGTAACATTTTCCGAATAGATAATTTTAACAAACCACCAAAAGGTTTTATGTGTCTTATGTTGCATGCTTTTGACGTCCATGTCAGGCAGATCCTTTCAACTCCAACGAAGAGCACTGGAAAAACACAGCTGCCCTGACCAGTGCTTTGTGAGACCCAGTGGTGTGGCCACTGGAATATTCAGCTCCTTTCCTGTGACTTTAAGGCCTGTGCTGACTTGTGACTGTCTCCTTTCTTTACAGATCGTAACGAGCGACAGAAGCCAGAACATCGTTCTTCAAGGTATGAGTTTATAGTGTTAATAACTCTGTTTAAAGTTCCTTCTTTGAAAAACTATTTGGAAGCAATGAAGCTGTCCTTTTTAGGGTGACTGTTGTACTGAACTCAGTTACGGCAGGCAGAGAAACTTCACAAGAAAAATGTCCTTCGTTCTCTGAGCAAAACCCTGTGAAGTCGCCGAGTCGTGGATAGAGTTTTACACTGAGGATTCCTTTCAGGGACAGATACAGCTTCATAAAACATTCTCATTCTTTTCCTTTTATAACTCAATTCCCTCTCCTCCTTCTAACCAATGTTTTAAAATGCACATTGCTGTTTTCCTAGTTAAAACATTAACACAGACTCAACATAGGAACTCAGAAAATACTTTTTAAACATGATCGTTGTGTGTGTATGTCAATGATGCATGCCTAGGGATCGGGGTACATGCTAAAGCATGCGTGGGTTAGAGGGCAACTTTGGAAAGTCGATTCTCTCCTTCCACCTCTATGGGGGTCACACGATCGAAGTCAGGATTCTGTGGCAAGTACCTTTACCTGCTGAGCCATTTTGCCCCAGAAAATTTTGGGTTTGTTTGTTTGTTTGTTTGTTTAAGTCAGGCTTTCTCTATGTAGCCCTGGCTCTCCTGGAACTGAACATATAGACCAGGCTGGCCTTGAACTCACAGGGATCTGTCTGCTTCTGCCCCACTAGCGCTGGGATTAAAACTGTGCACCACCATGCCTGAAATAATTACAAAGCATTAAAAAACAAACAAACGGGGCTGGAGAAATGGCTCAGAGGTTAAGAGCACTTACTGTTCTTCCAGAGGTCCTGAGTTCAATTCCCAGCAACCACACGGTGGCTCACAACCATCCAAAATGAGATCTGGTGCCTTCTGGTGTGCAGGCATGCATGGAATGTTGTATACATAACAAATAAATAAATAAATCTTTTAAAAACAAACAAACAAACAAAAACCAACCTTCACCAGCACCAAAGGATATTTCTAAAAATCCTCTCAAACTTGAAAAGGTAGAAACTGACTTTTTCTCTTTCTTCTTAAGTAAGACTGGCAGGTTATTCTAGATATTTTAAATCAATTTCAAGAAAACTATAATTTTTCTACTATTTCTCATTATTCTATACTTCACTCCTCTTCACATTTTATTTTGTGGAAATTGATAAATTAGTGATAACACATTTATTAGGTTTACTAGTTAACTATACCCTAATGCTTTAACAAGGGGTTAAATCCTAACTTGTACTGAGCTCAGTGAATCAAAATATAAAATTATCTGAAAGGAGAACATAGCTGAGTGTCTATAATATTGACCTTTCTTGAGGTATAATAAATACACTATAATTCACTCTTTATATATGGCTGGTTCTGAGTCTTGCCAGACATCTGTGTGGATGTACTACATATGTGTTGGGTGGGTGTGTATATGGATGTGCATGTATATATATAATGAGTGTATATATAATATATGTGGGTGTGCTTTTGTATGTGTGTGCATGTGTTTAGTGTGCATATGGTGGGTGTGCCTGTGTGTATAAATATGTGTGTGCATGTGGCTGGTATGTATATGGTAGGTATGTGTGTGTGGGCATGCATATGTATATAAATACATGTGCATATACCTGTGGTGGGTATGCATGTGTGTGTATGTGGTGGGTATGCATGTATGTGTATACATATGTGTGTGGATGTGGCTGGTATGCATATGGCAGGTATGTGTGTGGGGGCATGCATATGTGTATAAATACATGTGTATATACCTGTGGTGGGTGTGCATGTATGTGTATGTGGTGTGTGTGCATGTGGCTGGTGTGTATATGGTGGGTGCACATGTGTTTGTGTGCATGTATGTAGTGAGTGTGACTGTGTGTTTGCATGTGTGTGTGTGCATGTGGCAAGTGTGTATATGATAGGTGCACATGTGTTTGTGTGTATGTGGTGGGTATGCCTCTATATGTGTGTGTGTGTGTGCATGTGGCTGGTGTGTGTATGATGGGTGCACATGTGTTTGTGTATGTGTATGTGGTGGGTATGCCTCTGTGTGTGTGTGTGCATGTGTGTGTGCATGTGGCTGGTATGTATATGATGGGTGCACATGTGTTTGTGTGTGTGTTGTGGGAATGCCTCTGTGTGTGTGTGTGTGTATCATGTGGGCATGCATGGCCTGGGTATGGCGGTCAGAGTACAGGAGTTTGTTCTCTCCTTCCGTGTTCTTCTTTGGGTCCACACTTAGGCTGTCAGGTGTAGTGGCAAGCACTTTACCTGCTGGGCCATCTTGATTTTCCTGTAAGCTTGACTTTATTTTTTTTATTCTTCTTCAAATACAAAGTTAAAAAAAAAGAAGAAGAAGAAAAGCAACGTAAGAGAACTTTGAGAGCATACTTTATCTACGGATGATTTGTTAAGTTGGGTTATTGCATGGCACAGTCCTTGTGGGGTCAAAGAAAACCTTTGGGAGTCAGTTCTTTCCTTCCACTGTGGGCTCCTGGTAACTCAGTTTATCAGGCCACAAGCACCTCTACTTGCTGAGTCATCTCATTGGCCCATGATGCCACAAAGCTGGAAGAGAAAATTTTAAAAATAGTTAGAATAATACAGACCAAGATTTGGCACACTGAAGGTTGATATGAATTGAGCAGTATGAATTTTAGTACAGATCCTTACTCTGAAACATAAGTGACATATAAAAGACAGGAGGAGGTAGAATGTTAATGATAGGAGGAGCAGCATGTTTTAAAAAAATGTGAAATTCAGCTCTTCATAGATTTACCATGAGTGGAAACCTTTGCACTTGTTTCCACACTCCCCAAAGATTTGTGCTGTTGAATTATATGGAAGGAGAAGACGCTTAGTGCCATGGGTTCACAGATCTTTAAAAAACACGGTATGCTGCAGAGTGGATATATTGATATCAGAGGGGGAGCTTAAAAACGAAGTGGAATCTCACGCCTGGTCCCAGAGAGCTTACTCAGGCAGTCTGGAGTGGGTCCTGGAAGACTAAGTATTAATTAAGGCCTCTGGCATTTCTGGGGCATAGCCAAGCTGGGGCTCTCTGGTCCCAGACGCAGCAGCTGACTTGAGACAGGTAGAGGGGAGACACAGCTAAATCATGGTAAGACTGGGGTAGTGTAACCAATGTAGGTGTTTGGGAAAGAAATGGTATCTGACTTCAAAAACCTGGAGACTGACATATAAAAAGGGACCGGAATTGTTTTTCATAGCTACTGTCCCCTGCATGAGTGTAGTCCTGAAAGTTGGAGGCATCACTGATTTCCAGTCTGGGAAGGGACGCGTACACATGAGTCTTGACTCCCAGTAGAAATGAAAAGCCCAGCTGAAGGAGTCATGGGAAAATACATACACTAGGGGCTTTGGGGAGATGGCTCCATCAGTGAAGTACTTGCTGCACAGACACATGGACCTGAGTTGGATTTCCAGCACTGGTCTTAAAAACAAACAAATAAACAAAATCCAGGCATGGCCATACGGGCCTGTAATCACTGGGAAAGTAAAGGCAGGAGGGCCCTTGGCTTGCTGACCAGCCAGCTTATCCATTCAGTGAGCTCCAGGGTCAGTGAGAGACCCTGTCTCAAAACATAAGATGGGAACAATCAATAGAGACACCTGATGTTGCGCACGCACACACACACACACACACACACACAGTAGGTTTAGGAGGATAGCCAAACAAATTCAGGATGATTTGAGTATTTAAAAAATAAGATAATAGATTTTAAATATATATTTGTATATATTTTACATATTTATATGTATGAATATATTTGCAACAGGGTCTCACTATGTAACTCGGGCTGGTCTAAACTCACAGAGATACTCTTGCCTCTGCCTCCTGTGTGCTGGGATTAAAAGCATGCACCAGCCTGACTGGGTTAAAATATACTAGAATTTTTTAAATCCACGTAAAAGGAATGATAGTGTTGTGAAACCATCACTGTGCAGTTTTCAGTGCTGTTGTTGACTGAGGTAAGGGTCGTCGGTGAGAGTTAACACTTCTGCAGAGTTGTTGGGGAGCTGATATTTGTATGACCTTAAAAGGTCACCCTATAGCAGAGTTTTCAGCTGTACAAGGGAAAGTTACCATCTTCATCAATGGTCACCTCATCTGTCATCACCAGCAAGAGCCTGGCAGTGTGTCTCCAGACGGTGCAGTTAGCTGCACACTCTGTGCTTAGGTGACAGGGAGAGGGCTCTGGAGTATAGTGTCTTAAAAAACACAGAGGCTGGGTCAAAGTTTTACGTTAAAAAAAAAAAAAAAAAAAGCTAAAAGAGCCAGACACCTGTAATCTCAGTTCTCAGGAAGCAGAGACAGGAGGATTCTGAGTTCCAAGCCAGCCTAATACATACATACATACATACATACAATTAAAAGAGACAAAGTAAATATGGTATGTACATGTGATTTTTCAAAACTGAGATAGAAAATACCCTCTCTACCACATACACACAACACACAAAAAGAGAAAAGAAATTTAAAACAACTCAAATTTTAAAGAAAGAAATTGGAGGAGAGGCAACTAGGGAAGCTTCGATGGGGGTTTTATTTGTAAACATTTCTTGTTTAGGCAGAGATAAGAATGTCATTCTCTGTAGACAGCTGCCAGAGTGTCAGCGGTGACATGTTTTATGTTTACAGTCTATTCTCGAATAATTCATGGGAGCAAAACAAGGGCAGATGAAGAAGCAGATGTATCAGAGGAGAATATTAGTGATTTGTGCATAGAAGAAAGGCATATGCCTGAGAATTTTATTATTTCTTCAGTCTGTTTATAGACATGAACATTTATCATGCATGTATTTAGGCAAGTACAGTGCATGTGTGAACATCCGGACAGAGGTCAGCCTTGGGCATTGTTCCTTGGTGCTTTCCACCATTTCTTTTTAAGACCGTCTTGTAGGGCACCTGCAGCTCACCCCTTAGCCTAGACTGACTGACCAGCAAGCCCCAGGGATTCACTTGGCTCTGCACCCCAGCCCTGGCCTTACAGACGCACCTGGTTTTGGATGCTGGGGTTTGAACTCAGGTCCTTAATGCTTGCGTAGCAAGCAATTTACCCACTGAGCTGTCTCCAAGCCCTGACTGGAAAATTTCAGAGTAGAAAGTCGCAGTGGCAAGAACTGCCTGAGTGTTCCAGAAGTCCCAGGAGACAGATGTGCCTCTGAGGACAGAACTTTAAGGGGAGTGGATCTCTACACAATATGAGGAAGAATTTCCTGTCAGCACTGATCAAAGAGACACTGTTCTGTGAGCAAATACTGTGAAGGAAAGCTAACATAGCCGGCACTAGGGAAAAAATAGAAAAAGATTCCTGTGTGACTAAGTTATTCTTTGAGTCGCTTCAGCCCCTCGCTTGCTTAGTAACCCATAAATATTTGCTTGAGGGAGCCCTGTTCTGGCTCCTGCATTTGGAGCTGGATTCTAAGGAAGGGAGTGGCAGAAGATGAAGATGGCAGAGTCATGTTTCTGAGTGGTCAAGATCAAAACCGGCCCCTTGGATTAGTTCAGAGTAGCCAACCCCATTGAATAAGGGAGGGACTAAGGTGGAGGAAAGCACCAACTTGAGTTGGAAAAGCATGGCTCTTGGCTTTATTTATTCACTGTAACCCCACACATCTGCTTCTTAGGGTACACTCAACCTCTTTCTTGTTTTCTTGAGATAGGCTTTCTTATTTTTTTTTAAGATTTATTTATTTATTGTGCATACTGTGTTTGGTCTACATTTTGTCTGCACACCAGAAGAGGGCATTGGGTCTCATCATAGATGGCTGTGAGCCACCATGTGGGCGCTGGGAATTGAACTCAGGACCTCTGGAAGAGCAGTCAGCGCTCTTAACCTCTGAGCCATCTCTCCAGCCCAGCTTTCTCATTTTTAAACAGCCTCTTGAACTCACTCCATAAGTCCAGGCTGACCTTCAGTTTGAGATTCTCCTGCCTCAGTCTCTCTTCCACACTTAGCTTCTTAGATGTTGTTGCTTATGTCTCAAATGTTCCTATGCATGGCTATTTAAAGTGGAGTGTTTCGCCCATCCACTGTGCTGCCATCTGCACAAGGAGCCAGTGCCAGCTTTATTTCACAGACGGTCAGCATTATCTCCATCACATTGGGCATTTCTTTCTCTGGGGCTTTGATGGCAAAAGCTTGGAGACAGCCATTGATCATCTGGTGACTTCTGAAAGTGTGGGATCCCTGGGGCTTCAGGCCTTCATCCACGTCCTCCAAGGTAGCATTGCCGTCGACGGGATGGGTTCCACAGGATCACTCTTCCTCCATTAGAGCAGAAACCAGGCCAGCTCAGACTGGACCCCAAAGTGCAGTAGGAGCCTAGAGGTTCTGCCGCCACTGAAAGATGAAAGTAAAACAGGGACCCGGCAGACTCTCATCTCAATCCTTCCTTTTCCAGGAAGATTCAAGGTTTGCAGGCTGGATTTCTTTTCACACTTTAAAAAACAAAAAAAACAAAAACCCAGTGTGTGGAGCAGTCTCCTTTCATCTTTTTCGTTGAAGGTTAGGCCTCACCCCAGGCTTTGCTACCGCCTGCTAAAACATTCTAGCCTTGTAAGTCCTAGGTTTTATTAGCTGAAGATGGTGGGTGTTCTAGTTTCTGTTGCAGATGAACACACTGGCAAAAAGTAACCGAAGGAAGAAAGGGCTTATTTGATTTATAGTCACAGATTACAGCCCATCGTTTCTCTCATCCGGCCTGCTCCTATCCTGTGTAATTCAGGACTCCCTGCCCAGGGAATGGTGCCTCCCAGAGGCACTGGGTCTTTCCTACATCAGTTAACAATCAAGACAATCCCCTAAATAGTCCTACATCAATTAGCAATCAAGACAGCCAAATAGGGACAATCCCTCAACTGAGGCTGTGTTCCCAAGCGAATCAGTTAGTTCTCCACTAATGTGATAAAATACCATGACCAAGGCAACTTAGAGAAGAAAGTTTAATTTTGCTTAAAGTGCTAGATGGTTAGGGCCTATAATGGTAGAGATGTTCTGGCAGAAGATGGCAGGCATGGTGTCAGGACACATCTTGAACCACAAACAAAGCCGAGAGAGTGAACTGGCGGTGGTATGAGGCTTTCCATCCAAAAGCCCACCTCCAGTGACATACTTCCCCTGGCGAGGCTAGACTGCCTAAACCTTCTCTAAAGAGTGCCACGAATTAGGATCCAAGTGTTCAGATGCCTGAAACTGTGGGGGACATTTTCATTCAGACTACCACGCCAGGTGATTCTAGGTTGGCAAGTTGACACTATAAGCTAACCCATCACAGCACTTCAAAGTTAGGAGAATGCAAAAGATCCTTTTTTTCTTCACTCTGTGTGCTTTGCCTATCAAAAGGAAGCTATGCCATTTGCCTTCTGGTAATGCAGATTAGGTTGCTTTCTTGATTCTTACTAGCCTGTGAGTCAGTGGTTCTCAACCTTCCCAATGCTGTGACCCTTTAATACATACAGTTCCTCAATAGCGGAAGATGCAAAATAATCCCACACTAGTTCAGAATTACATATAATAAAGGGTTATTTATTTAGGGGAGACTTACAGATCACAGCCCTCTGCATGAATGGGGAACAGGAACAGAGTCTAGCAGCCGGAAGCGAGAGCCAGCACAGGCTTTACAGCTGCATTTATAGTATAAGAGGCCACGTCCAAGTGGGCTGGTATCTTAAAGGCTATTGGCTGAAGGAGTGTAAGGAGCTCCCACAGCAGTTCCTCACATTGCGGTGAAAACCCCCCCCAACATAAAATTACTTTTTGCTATTTCATAACTGTAATTTTGCCAGTTATTGTAATGTAAATATGTGATAGGCAGGATATCTGATATGGGACCCACAGGTAGCATTAAGTTCTGTTCAGTACATTCCCACTGTCGATTCTTCATTCTCTGTCCATGGAAAAAAGACATACATTCTCCTTTTCTAGTTCTTCTAAGTAGGCATGATTCAAGGAACCTGAAAGACTTTGACAGGGTAAGAAACGAAGAGGTAGATAGTTACACAGTCATGCCTGATTGTCAGTTTAGGGGCCTGCTTGTGGCATTTTTATATGTGTGGTATATAATACCTTTAAGTACCAGACAGGTTCCTATTACCACTATCATGGCTAATCCTAAAATCCCTTTAAGGACAGCTCTGATGCCAGATAATATCTGAGAAAGTGCAGATGGGACATCATCAGGTGACTGCACATGGGACATCAGATAATCATTCCCGGGCCTTACCCTTTCAAAAGCTACTCTCCCAGTTGTGTGAGGATGGAGCAGGATGTGGTATTAGCAGATCAGCATGGGAAGGCGCCACTGAGTGAGGCTTAAGATGTCAAACCTCAGTGACCTAGTTAATTAGAGCATCCTCACCCAGCCAGGCATCATTGAGAGAAACAAAGGCACCCTGCAAAGGGTTAACACCCTCGTAATTACTTTTGTGGTTTTAGTAAACTAAGGCTCTCTGTTGATGTGCAGGCAGGAGCTGGGGAAGAAGGAAGCACTTCACTCAGGCAGAGCTCTCTTTTATTCCCGAGCCATAAATCCAGGGTTTTATTCTTGCAAGTTTTAGGAGTTGTTTGTAACACCACAGCCAGCTGCAAAGGCTTATGGACCATCTGGGTTTCTAGCAGCACTTTGGAGTGGAGAGGGTGGAACACAGACAGTCCTACTAGAGAAAGTAGGCCGATGCAGTGGCTGACATCTGACCCAATTCCAGGACATACTGCTTAATCGTAGCTTTGTTTTCTGCTTTCAATTGTGGGATACCTGTCTTAGAGTCTAGTCTGTGAGTCTCCCAGAGAGTTTCAAGAGGGGGTTTTAATTTTAATTTAGTTTTAGTTTTAATTTGGGGGCTGGAGAGATGACTCAGTGTTTAAAGAACTTCCTGCTCTTTCAGAGAATGTTTGTGTTTCCCAGCACCCAAGTTGGGCCCTCACAATTGCTTGTAACTCCAGCTCCAGATGATCTGGCGCCCTCTTCTGACTTCTACAGGCACTTGCACTCACATGCACATACCCACATATAAAAATTTCAAATAATTCTTTTTTTTGTTTAAAGAACTTGAGTCAGTTTCAAAAGTCTATCCTAATTCAAAGTAAGGCAATAGGTAAGACTTTATCTCGTTTTAGATGGATTGCCAGTATTTTTTAAGGTTAAGGTTCATCTCTTCTCACCCCCCTCGGTGGACCAGGGTCTTCACAAATCTAATTCTAAGTTGTTTGCAAACTTTGCTCACCTTTTAGGTATCCATAAACAAGAGCCAATCCGTTCTCACTTTGAAGAGAGCTGGATACAGTCCTCACCCAGGATTGATCTTTGAGCAAACTTAATCATCTCTATTATTCTCTTAATTCTGTTAGAGCATGTTTCTCCCAGCATAGGAGAACATTCACAAATACCAATGAAAGCATTCTTTAAATATATATAAAGGACTTTATAAAAATCTAAGCGAGAGGTCTAGTACACATCAAATTAAATTTTTATTTAAATTTGTAACTTTCTCCCCCCAGACACAGCTATTAATAACATCTAGGGGGAAAATGCTGTGAAATAGTGTTGAAGAAACTAATTAGGTGGAAGTAAGAACTAACGATAATAAAGATTGTTAAGTCCTGCGGCAATGATTGCCACGAATAGAAGATTAGAACTCTTCTACCAACCCCATGAGCCTTAACTTACAGATTTCAATGACTTACGGAGATGGAACAACTAGATATTTCATCTCAAATATTTTATCTTCTACAAGAAAATAATTTACAGCAGCGAAGAAAGAGACAGTGAAACAAACCTTTGAACTTACCTTTCAAGAATTTTCACATGAATCTTGATATTCCTAAATTCTCGTTAAAATTACCTATCATAATCCCTTTTGGAGCCCACTCAGGAAACCGAATGATATTTTGTTTAAAAATCACACACCAGAAAGGAAACGTTAAGTGATTCTAGAATGTATCGTGAAGAGAAAATGTGGCAAAGGTGTTTTGAAAGTCAAGAGGGGGAGGCAGATGGCCGTCTATGATTGAGACAGTGTTGTCAACAGTTAGATCACTGGGACAGAATGGGAAGTGCTCACAGACAGGTTATTATTTTCACTATCCATGGGATGTGACAGAAGTGGCGTTACAGATCAGTAAAAGAATGAGCTGTCAACAAATGGTGCTAGAAACATTGATTATCCAGGCATTAAGCGTCCACAGGAACCGCTAGGAGCTAAGCTTCTGAAGCTATCAAAACAAAGAAGCAAAACTGAAATGCTTGAACAAATATGGCTAAAGCCTACACATTGAGTTTTGTTTTGTGTTAGATAGATAGATAGATAGATAGATAGATAGATAGATAGATAGATAGATAGATAGATAGATGTTTTATCTGCATATGTGTCTGTACATGTTAGACCAGGAAAAGTGTCAGGTTCCCTGGAACTGGAGTTATAGATGTGAGTTACCATGTGGGTGCCTCTGGAGGAGCAGTAAGTGCTTGAACCATCTCTCCAAACCTCACAGTGAGTTTGTTAAGCTTGACAAGTACAAGTCATAAACCGGGCAGTGGTGGCGCATGCCTTTAATCCCAGCACTCGGGAGGCAGAGACAGGAGGATCTCTGTAAGTTCAAGGCCAGCCTGGTCTACAGAGTGAGTTTCAGGACAGCCAGAGCTACACAGAGAAATCCTGTCTCAAATAAATAAATAAATAAAAGAGGAAAGTGTGGCCATATGATACATATAAATGACAAAGGTTAGTGCCTAAGATATACACACACACACACACACACACACACACACACACACACACACACACGTTGCATTTCAGGAAAAAGAAAAAAGACAATTCAGTAAAATGGGTCAAGGGATTCATAAAAGATGAAAGTTAAATAATTAGGAAAAGATTATTTAAGCCAGGTGGTGGTGGTGCATGCCCATAATACCAGGAATGGGGAGGCAGACAGAGGCAGATCTCTGTGTTCAAGGCCAGCCTGGTCTACAGAGTGAGTTCCAGGTCAGCCAGGGCTACACAGAGGAACCCTGTCTCAAAAACAAAACAAAGAAAGAAAGAAAGAAAGAAAGAAAGAAAGAAAGAAAGAAAGAAAGAAAGAAAGAAAGAAAGAAAGAAAGAAAGAAAGAAAGAAAGAAAGAAAGAAAGAAAGGGGAAGGGAAGGGAAAAGAAAGAAAAGGAAAAGATTATTTACCTTCCTAGCAAAAAACCATGCTAATTTGGGTATAGTACAGCTCAGCTCGGTGCTAGTGCCTTCTGCATGCAGGTGAGCTCTGGGTTTCACTGGGGTGGGGATGGGGGTAATGAGATAAGACTTCACTTCTGTTAGGAGGACACAGAAAGTTCAAGGACTAAGGCTGCCAACCAAGTGTGAGAGAGGGCAACTTGGCACAGCAGTAAGGACAGCCTTAGTCAGGACCATAGCTGAGGCATGTTGACCAGTGCAGTGAGATTTGGCAATAGGAGAGAATAGAAGTTTGAGCACACCATGGGTATTTGCAGTCAAGGCATCGGCATTGATAACTGTCATTGGTGGTTCTCGGCATTGGTACCTGTCATAGGTGGTTCTCGGCATTGGTACCTGTCATTGGTGGTTCTCGGCATTGGTACCTGTCATTGGTGGTTCTCGGCATTGGTACCTGTCATAGGTGGTTCTCGGCATTGGTACCTGCTGTTGATTGTGGTTCTCGGCATTGGTACCTGTCATTGATGGTTCTCGTCACTGGTACCTGTCATAGGTGGTTCTCGGCACTGGTACCTGCTGTTGATTGTGGTTCTCAGCACTAGTATCTGTTGTTGATCATTGTTCTCAGGGTCGGTATCCATTGTTGGTCTTGGTTCTAGGCATTGGTACCCATGGGCTGATGTTGAGGTTTCTCTTTGGCACATCACCAGCATCTCACTATGGTTTTTCTTTTCATATTCTTTTATTTTTCATTCAAAAATTTACACTTCCTCCCCTTCTCCCAGTCCCCTCCCGCTCCCCCACTACCCCTCCTCTCTCCCCCTGCTTCCTTAAGAGGGGGCAGGGTACCCTGCCCTGTGGGAAGCCCAAGGCCCTCCCCCCTCCATCCTGGCCTAGGAAGGTATGCATCCATATAGATTAGGTTCCCAAAAAGCCAATACATGCAGAAGAGATAGGTCCTAGTGCCATTATCATTGGCTTCTCAGTCAGCCCCCATTGGCAGCCACATTCAGAGATTCCGGTTTGATCATATGCTCATTCAGTCCTGGTCCAGCTGGATTTGGTGAGCTCCCATTAGATCAGGTACACTGTCTCAGTTGGTGGACCAGCCCCTCGCGGTCTTGACTTCCTTGCTCATCTTCTCCCACCTTCTGCTCTTCGACTGGACCTTGAGAGCTCAGTCCATTGCTCTGATGTGAATGTGGGTCTCTGTCTCTATCTCCATCCATTGGACGAAATTTCTATGGTGATGATCAAGATATTCATCAATGTGACTATGGGACAAGGCTAGTTCCAGCACCCTCTCCTCTGCTGCCCAAGGACCTAGCTGGGGAGATCCCCGCGTACACCTGGGATCCCCTCTAGAGCCAAATCTCTTGCCAATCCTAAAATGATTCCCTTAATGTAGATATCTTATACCCTTCTCCAATATCCACCCTTCCACCATCTCCACCCTCCCACTCCCCGCAGTCCTTCGCTTCTCCCTTCTCCTCTCCCCTTCGCCCACCCCCACCCCTATCCCCATTCCCATGCTTCCAACTTTTCCCTGGCGATCTTGTTTGCTTCCAGTTTCCAGGAGGATCTATGTATGTTTTTCTTTGGGTTCACCTTGCTATTTGGCTTCTCTAGGCTTGTGAGCTATAAGCTTAATGTCCTTTGTTTATGGCTAGGGTCCACTAATGAGTGACTGCATACCATAATCATCTTTTTGGGTTTGGGTTATCTCACTAAGGATAGTGTTTTCTATTTCCATCCATTTGCATGCAAAATTCAAGATGTCATTGTTTTTTACCGCTGAGTAGTATTCTAATGTGTATATATTCTACACTTTCTTGATCCATTCTTCCATTGAGGGGCACCTAGGTTGTTTCCAGGTTCTGGCTATTATAGGTTTTAAGTAGAATGTCTGAACAAAAGATTTACCTTGGGTTGTTTTTTTTTTCTTTTTCTCCTTCTAAGTATGTCTACTAAAACATCATGCTCTCTTGGGCTCCATTTAACTACTGTAATTGTGTAGCATTTCCCTGCCCATATGTTTTGATTTCTGTATCTCTATAAACTATAGCTTGTGTGTAATTACCTCTTGGCATTATGTTTTGTGAGCTATAACAGAAGCATTACTTTTTCTCTAAGATCTATGAAGTTTGAAACAAGGTGAAAAATTAAAGTGCATATGGGTTTTGTGAAAAAAAGAACCCTTTTGCAGGGGGAGATGGGATGATATGAATTGTGCTGTTTTATTGTAGATTTAAGAAATGGGACTTTAGCATTTCCCTGCGGTGTGATGGAATGGAAATGAAACATTATATTGTGTCTGCTGGATAATTGAAAAGTTTTATCAGCCGGCCTGCTGCTGCCATCAGACTTACTTGGGAGCTTTTCTGAAGTTGCAAATTAAGCAGCAGTCAGCTAGCTTTGGACAAGCCTGCTTATATTTATGTCCTCTCAAGACAGCCCTGCATGGCCACGGTTTTTTCAGCAGTCCAGGGAACGCATGGAACTCCTGACCCTTTAATTCGTTCCCCTCTTTCCTTGGGTTATATTTTTTATTCCTTCTTTACCTTTCTGCACTATAATTTGGAAGCACTATATTTTATCTACAGCTCTGCAAAGCCAATAGCACAGAGACTTTGGTTGAGTGAGCTTGGTGTACAGCTTTGTGGTTCAGTCTGCCCTTAGGTTATGGTTTATCCCAACCAATAAATATCCTTGTAAAACGCGGCTTTAAATTTTATTTAAATATGCCCCTTACTGGCAGAGCACAGACCACCTTTTTCAGATATATTGGTTAGGACTATAAACTACAAAAACAAACTAAATCCTAGAAGAATTTCAGCCTAGACAGAGTTGGTTAAAAACAGAAACATTCAGTCAGCCTGGACCTCAGACCTCTGTCTCAATGGCAGTCAACAGCTGCAGCTCCAAAGCCCTAGATTTCTGTAGCCTGTCACTAAAACCGAGTTAGCCCTGAAATCAGGACTGGAGTTCAGTGGGCCCAGGACTGAAGCTCACTGGACCCAGGACTAGAACTCACTGGACCCAGGACTAGAACTCACTGGACCCAGGACTGGAGCTCACTGGACCCAGGACTGGAGCTCACTGGACCCAGGACTGGAGCTCACTGGACCCAGGACTGGAGCTCACTGGACCCAGGACTGGAGCTCACTGGGCCCAGGACTGGAGTTCAGTGGGCCCAGGACTGAAGCTCACTGGACCCAGGACTGGAGCTCACTGGGCCCAGGACTGGCGCTCACTGGACCCAAGACTGGAGCTCACTGGGCCCAGGACTGGAGCTCACTGGACCCAGGACTAGAACTCACTGGACCCAGGACTGGAGCTCACTGGACCCAGGACTGGAGCTCACTGGACCCAGTGAGTTCTAGTCCTGGGTCCAGTGAGCTCCAGTCCT
>PVIU01012228.1:0-34990 GCA_004026605.1 Ondatra zibethicus
CCCTTCTCCTTCCCCCTTTCCCTTTCACCCACTCCCCCTACCCCCACCTCTATCCCCACCCCCGTGCTTCCAACTTTTGCCCAGCGATCTTGTTTGCTTTCAGTTTCCAGGAGGATCTATATGTTTTTCTTTGGGTTCACCTTGCAATTTGGCTTCTCTGGGCTTGTGAGGTATAAGCTTAGTGTCCTTTGTTTATGGCTAGGGTCCACTAATGAGTAAGTACATACCATAATTGTCTTTTTGGGTTTGGGTTACCTCACTCAGGATAGCGTTTTCTATTTCCATCCATTTGCATGCAAAATTCAAGATGTCATCTTAGTGACTTTTCTATTGCTATAAAAAGACACCATGAGCAAGGCAACTTACAAAAGAGTTTATTGGTGCTTACAGTTTGGGAGGGGTGAGTTCATGGTCATTATAGCAGGGAGCATGGCAGCAGGCAGGCAGGCATGGCGCTGGGGCAGTAGCTGAGGGTTGGTATTGGATCACAAGCATGAGGCAGAGGTGGGAGGAGATTGGGCTTGGTTTGGGCTTATGAAACCTCAAAGCTGCCGGGCGGTGATGGCGCACGCCTTTAATCCCAGCACAGGGGAGGCAGAGGCAGGCGGATCTCTGTGAGTTCGAGGCCAGCCTGGTCTGCAAAAGCTAGTTCCAGGACAGGCACCAAAGCCACAGAGAAACCCTGTCTTGAAAAAAAAAGAAAAAAAGAAAAAAAAGAAACCTCAAAGCTCACCCTTGGTGACACACTTTCCCCCAACAAAGCCTCATCTTCTGTAACAGACCACACTTATTAATTCTTCCCAAAACAATGCCACCAATTAGGGACCAAGCATTCACTTATATGAGCCTATGGGGGCCACTGTCATCCAGCACGGATGTATAATTAACTGTTTCATAATGGAAACAGTAATCTGATTTTTAAAAATTGACCCCAATTATAGAAAAAAAGAAAAGAAATCAAACAAAAATAAAAGAAACTAATATGGACAGATGCAAAACAGGATGCATCAGTAATTACATTAAACATAAATGGACTAAATACTCCGGTTGAAAGACCTACTTTGACTAACTACGTTGGAATAACACAGCATTCTGCTGCTTGCGTGAGGCACATCCTAAACATAAGGGCCCAGAAACCTGAAAGCACAAAAGGTAAAGACTGAACGAAAGCAAAACTAACCAGCCAGCTAAACCTGAAGGCAATAGTGAGCTACAGGAAAGGGAGTTTTCAGTGAAAGAGCTGGTCCAATGGAAAATAAAACAAGTTTTATTTTCATGCTTGTAACAGCTAACTTCCAAAATGTATAAAGCAAGAAGTTGGCTAAAAAGAAAAGGCAGATAAGCCCATCAGAGTTGAATATTTTCACACCCTTACTTGGGAACTTATTTTAAAAAGTGAACAAATGAATGGTAAGGGTTTAGAAGAAATGAACAACACAATGAATGAATCTGAGCAGTTAATCATAACTGGGCCAGACAGAGGAAATCCACAAAAGACCCAAATATAAATCCTAAAACTTAAAAAATATAATTGAAATTATAAACCTAATACACATTTGATTAAAGATTTGATGAAGCCGCAAGGAAAATATGCAGTTTTGATAAAACAGGAGATAAATAAAAATCCATTCTATACCAAAAGCACAATTTTTGTTTTGTTTTTCAAGACAGGGTTTCTCTGTGTAACCCTAGCTGTCTTGGAACTCTCACTGTAGACCAGACTGGCCTCCAGCTCACAGAGACCCGCCAGCCTCTGCTGCCCGAGTGCTGGAATTAAAGGCATGCACCACCACTGGCCAGCTAGAAAGCAAAAAATTTCAAATGCACAGGAAACATTTATCTCATTTGAGTCAGAAAGCTAAGTTAAACAAAATTGTAAAAGTATTATCAGAATGCATTTTCTGACCACAATGCAATTGTTAGAAATCAATAATGACAATTAAAATATTTTTTAAATATGATGCTTAGGAATTAATAAGAATATTGAGGGCATTGAGTATTCTTTTATATAAATGATAATAAAAATGAGATGCATCAGAAACTGTGGCACGTAGCTAAGTCTCTAGCTAGATACAAACTCACAGCTCTCAATGGGCAAACTAGAAGAGAACGGGAATCAGAGACAAACAGCCGTCTGAAACATTTCAAAAGTACATGTCAAATCAAAGAAAGAAAAAACAGTAAAGAACAGAAATCAATAAAAACAGAAAGCAAACTTACAATAGAGAAAAATCAACAAACCCTAAATTGTTTATTTGAAAATTGATAAACTCCAAGCAAGATCCCAAGATACTGAAAAAACACAATAACAGAAAATTATTTTTAAAAAGAGAAAAACTTTATCTCAATGGAATTAAGACTCTGGGAGAAAGACACAAATGAAAGACATACTTTATGGGGAAAATCAACACAGAGAGAAACAAAGCATCTGAATGCTTCAGCATCGATTTTAAAAATTGAGCCTGTAATTACCTTTTCCACAAAGAAATCTGTAGACCCAGTGGTTTTCACTGCTTAATTATTCCAAGTATTTAAGAAAGAAATCAAAATGACCTTCCCCAACCTCTAACAGAAAATACAAAACAATGAAACACTTCTCAATTTAGCTCTTTGAAGTCAACACAGCCTTGGTGCACGTGTGCATATATAAAAACCAGATGAGTAAATTATCACCAAAAAAAACCCACAGGCTGCTCTCTCTCATGTACCCAAATATAAAATAAAAATAAACAAATTAAACAAAATACTGAATCCTACACAACAGCATGAAACAAGGATTCTGTCCTGAACTACTGTTCGGTTTGTGACAAGAGCTTCATGTTTGAAAGGAAACCACATGAATGGGATTCAAAAAGAGCAGAATTATCTAGTTGGAGGTTGAATGAGAAACGTCCCCCACAGGCTCCTATGTTTGAACTCTTGGCCCCCAGTTGGTGGTGCTGTTTAGAAGGTCATAGAACCTTTAGGACATAGAACCTTGCTGGAGAGTGAGTCATTGGCAAGCGCTTTGGGGTTCTATAGCCTGACCCACTTCCTGTCGCCCCCACCCGTCCCTCCCTTCCCCCCTCAGTCTCTCTCTGTCTCTGCTTCTTGTATGGAGATGAAATGTGACCGCTCTGCTTCCTGACACTCAGGCCAGCCTCACGTTCCCGCTTCTAGGACCATGCAGTCTGCCGTACCCCACCCTTTCTTCCCCTGACTTTTTCTTTCTTTGTTTGTTTGGGTTTTTGTTTTTTGTTTGTTTGTTTGTTTGGGGGGGCAGGGTACTCTATCACAGCAGCAGAAAAATGAAGCACACCCCAAGAGAATCAGAAAAAGTTTACAAACTCCAGTGCTTCCTTACAGATTAATCTTTGCAAAGGAGAAATAGTTTTGAGAAAGAGAGAAGCTGCTTTTCCAAGTCACCTGTAATGGTGGAACATGGGGAAGAAAATCGCCCTGTGAGGTTTAGAATGGGTGGGTGTAAACTGTCAGTCACCATACTGACTGGTCAGACCTGTAGGAGTCCAACCAGCTCTTTTGCACAAACCTTCCGGCTGCTTTCTCTGTCATCCAGTCAACTACTGACCAGCCAAGGCCAGCACCTTCCTGTTCCTTTGTAGAGGTTACCAGACATCCTCCTCCCCGAGAGGTCTGAGTCAGCCTGATCCACTAGGAAGGAGTCCTCTTAACTGCCCATCTGTCTTCTTCTATAGTCAGCCCCGCGGCCACAACAAATGCTTTCTGCATCCACAAGTTGATACCCGAAAGCCCTTCACCGTCTTATAGTTGTACGACTTAACAAATTTTTAAATTAAAATTTCACTGCTCAGATCACAGGTTCCTGAAGCCTAATAGATTCAGATCAAACCTAATAAATTCAGACATCATTGTCCTGGATTGGAAAACTCCATACTGTAAAAGCAAGTCATTCTTGAGGCTAAGGAGACAGGTAAGATGGTAAAGCGCACATGCGTGGACGACCTGAGCTCGGAACCCCAGAACGACATAAAATCTGAGGGTGACAGCATTTCTGGAGAGACCAAGAGAGGTTGATCCCTAGAGTTCACCCACCACCCAGCCTCACACAATCGGGGAGTTGTCGATTCAATGAGAGATGTTGTCTCAGAAAACGAGGTGGAAGGTAACGGTGGAAGATACCCAATGTCAACCTCTGGCCTCCTCATGCATGGACAATTACTCCTCCCAAATTGGCCTATATGTTGAATTAAATTCCAACCAAAGTCCCAACAGTTGCTTTGTCTTTGCACTCAACAAGGTGGTCCAGTCGTTCCCATGGAAATGAGAAGGGCCAAGATGTGCTAAGACAATCTTGATTGTAAACGAGGTTAGCGGTTTCTCTTGCAGATATGAAGACGAAGGAAAGCTGTAGTGACCGAGGTGGTGAAGTGCCAGCCTGGTGCAGAGACAGACAAACGGTTTCATAAGAGACGCTGACGCCACCATGCATGGATGCTTGGAGGATGACAGAGATGCCGTTTAATGCAAAGGGAAGGCGTGGCATTTTCAGAAGCTTCTACTCCATCAGCAGACGCTCATGGGGAGTAAATGAAGGAAGGACGCGTGGTGTGGTGGGGTGCACACACCTCCAGTCCCAGCATTCGTAAGGCTGAGGCAGAACAGAGATTTCAAAGTCACCATGGGGTCCATAGCGCAACCCAATCTCAAAACACTGAGAAGAAAAAGGAAAGGGGATGACTTTTTCTTTGTAGCTGGCATTTCTTTACCAGAGCGTTCTAGTGAATCTAGCTTTAGCCACAACCCCGTACAAATACAATAGGAATATGGCTTCCAGGCCCCCTGTATCTTTCATCCCCTGACTGGTTGCCCTGAGCATCTTTGTCCCTCAGCTCTTTCCTAGGTGTCAAGTCTTAACTATGTTGAAGATCCCAGGTTAATTTTCCTTAGGATTCATCCAATCCCCTGGCTCTGAGCCATTTAAATTGCTGTCCTCCATGTCCTTGCAGTGATCTCCAAAATCTTCACTTGGGCACTTTCTTCTCTGAACTTTGTGAGTGTATCTCCAATCTCTCTCCCTGGCTATAAGCATCCTCAGGGCCAGTGCTGATCTTGAGTATCCCTGAATTCCCGACAAAGGTTTGCTGATTGAACTAGTATCTTAGACATGGTCTCCATTCTCATTGTCTCTAAAAGAAGACTCTTAAATCAATCATGATCTCTGTGCTGGCTAGCTTTTATGTCAACTTGATACAAGTTAAAGTCATCTGAGAGAAGAGAATCTCAACGGAGAAAATGTTTCCATAAGACCAGGTTGTAGCGCATTTCTGAATTGATTGATGAGGGAGAGCCCAATCCGTTATAGGTGGTGCCATCCCTGAACTGGTGGTACCAGATTATATAAGAAAGCTGTCTGAACAAGCCATGAGGAGCAAGCCAGTAAGCAGCACCCTCCATGGTCTCTGCATCAGCCCCTGCCTCCAGGTCCCTGCCCTGTTTGAGTTCCTGTCCTGACTTCCTTCAGTGATGGACAGTGACAGGGAAGTGTGTAAACAGAGAGTGCACTTTAGTGTTACAGCTGCCCAGACTCAAATAATCACACACAAACTATATTAATTACAACACCATTTGGCCAATGACTCAGGCATATTCCTAGCTAGCTCTTACATCTTGAATTAACCCATTTCTATTGGTCTATATATCACCACAAGACTGTGGTCTACCAGTAAGGTTCTGGTGTTTCTCTCCTTCAGCAGCTACATGGCATCTCCCTGACTCCACCTTCTTTCTCCTTGCATTCAGTTTAGTTTTCCACACCTCGCTCTATTCTGCCCTGTCATAGGCCAAAGCAGATTCTTTATTAACCAATGGTAATAAAACACATTCACAGCATACAGACGGGAATCCCACATCAAAAGTGTAAGTCAACTAAACCCTTTCTTCCCAAACTTGCTTTTGGCCATGGTGTTTTGTCATAGTAATAGTAACCCTAAGACAGTTCCCACACAGAACTGGATCTAGAGCCAGAGACAAGAGGTGGTGACCTTCCGAGTCCCTTCCAGCTCTGACAGTCTCAAGGTTCTCCAATCAAAGTGTTGGTATGTAGAGTCGAGACTAAATGTGTGGACCCTGCCACCAGCCTGCTGTTGTGGAATATTAGTTTAAGATGTGTTACGTTCATTTATGTTGGGGAATGTTTGTCTAATGGTGCAAAGATGTGTTGCATTCTTTTATGCTGCATTTGTTTAACTATGTAAAGCTGTGGTATTTTGCCTGCCTCAAATACCTGATTGATCGAATAAAGAGCTGAATGGCCAATAGCTAGGCAGGAGAGAGAGGAAACTGGGCAGGACTGGTGGGCAGGGAGAATAAATAGAAGGAGAAATCTAGGGAAGAGAGCAAGGAGATAGAAAAGGAGAAGGAGAGGAGGATGCCAGGGGCCAGCCAGCCAGTCACAGAGTAAGAAAAAAAAAGATATATAGAATAAAGAAAGGTAAAAGGCCCAGAGGCAAAATGTAGTTAAACAGAAACGGGATAAATCAAGTTAGAAAAACTGGCTAGAAACAAGCCAAACTCATAATTAAGGATAAATGTCGATGTATTTATTTGGGAACTGGGTGGCGGCCCCCAAAGAGTAAAAGGGAAATGAACAAGAGCCTGCATCTGATAAGGATCTAAACAGTGCCTCCCCTACTTATCCCTTCACCCAGCGCAGATTTACTGGGCACTGCTAGCTCTTTCTGGGATTACATGAAGCAGTGGAGTCAAAATGAAAACCAGAGTTTGGCCATCATAGAATCCAACCCTTGGTGGAAAAGGAGACAAAAAAATATCTGTGGGACAGGTTGCAAAGGCTAGAGACCATGACAGCATGAAAGAGCTGTCTGCCTGCTGACTGCCTTGGGCCCAAGAGGTCCAACGATTCCTCCAGTCAGACTGCCACCCAAGACCCAAAGGCGGAGCACAGAGGGCTGACAGCATTTAGGGAGATGTAAAAGCATGGGTGGCTCAGGGATGAAGTCTGCGATGATGACAAGCCAGAGGACCTGAGTCGATTCCCAGAACCCATGTAAAAGAGATAGGCAGTGTGCCTAGAACTCTGGTGTCGGGAAGGCCAATAGGACACTCCCTGCAGCTTTCTGGGTAACCGTCTTAGCCAATTATTAAGTCCCAGGCTTAGTGGAAGATGTCCAATGTCAGTCTCTAGTCTCCACATACCTGTGCATACATGCTCACACATACCTTGTAGTGGTTTGAATAGGAGCACACATGTTCACACGTACCCTGTGGTGGTTTGAATAGGAGCACACATGTTCACACGTGCCCTGTGGTGGTTTGAATAGGAACATACATGTTCACATGTGTCCTGTGGTGGTTTGAATGGGAGTACACATGTTCACACATACCCTGTGGTGGTTTGAATAGGAACACACATGTTCACACATGCCCTGTGGTGGTGTGAATGGGAGTACACATGTTCACACGTGCCCTGTGGTGGTTTGAATAGGAACACACATGTTCACACATACCTTGTGGTGGTTTGAATGGGAGCATACATGTTCACACATGCCCTGTGGTGGTTTGAATAGGAGCACACATGTTCACATGTACCCTGTGGCAGTTTGAATGGGAATAACCCTCATAGACTAATGCATTCAAATAGCTGATCCCCAGCAAAGGGACTGTTTGGAAAGCATTAGGAGATGGGGCCTTGTTGGAGGAGGTGTGGCACAGTGCCACCACTGGTGGTTTCAGTAGATTTGTGACACTCCCAGGTCATTCTCTGCCTATTTGTGGATCGGGATGTGATACGTACTCTCTCAGCTGCTCCTGGCACTATGCCTTGGCTCCACCTTCATGGACTCTAACCTCTGGAATTGTAAGCCAATTCAACATTGCCTTTTATAAGTTTCCGTGGTTGCGGTGTTATAGCACAGCGATAGACACGTAACTATCCACACCACCACATGTATGAACATAAACACAGCGCACTGGAGCAGAAGGTTGGAGGTGAGAGGGAGAGTGTGTAAACAAACTTCTTAACTGCCAGGGTCCGGTGCTAGCCTGGACCATAAATCATTTCTCTCGACCAGACCCCAACATAAACTCTCTCTGGACCGGCATCGAGGCGCGGGAATAAAGACACAACTCACATGGCTTTATCGGGAGGGAGATTCTCAGTGGTCCCTCTTGAAGTCCTGAGTTCACATCCTGAAGAATTCCCCTTGTTTATTCTCCAAACAACTTTTATACCAAAACATAAACTGAGCACGGGAAATACACCAGCATTCTGTCTCCTAGGTAACCAGGTGGCTGGCATTTTGTCACATCCGCATCTACCTGTCCGCTGTGTATGCTAGCTGTCACATAGGCTTGAATTAGCATCTCTATCAGGCATCCTCCAAATTACAACGAAAGGAGCAACAACATCCTGACCTTTCGTTAGGGCAGTGACGGCCTGTCTGCAGGGCTACGTGACCACCTCAGGTGGGGCCTCTGGCTTCAGAGCCTGGTTGCCACACCATATAGAAATATGGGCCTACACTTAATGTTCATTCAGTTGGGCACAACGTGAAGAGGCCAATGGGCAGGTCGAGGGCGCACTGAGATCTGTATGAAAAGGGCCTAGGAACGCACTCAGACTGTATCCTGAAGGCAATGGGGAGCCATTGAAGGCTCTGGGAAGGAAGGAGACAGCTGTGCTTTCCCATCGGCTTTCTGACTGTGGATATGAGCTTGGGTTCAGGGGGAGGAGCTCAAGGTAGAGGGGAAATGAGGGTGGCTGTAGGGCGCCACGGTGCCTCCATGTTACGAGTATGCTGGCTTAAGAGCCAAAGCACCATTTGCTGACAACTCCTGCGCATGCGCTTTCCTATGAAAAGCATCGTATGACTTGACCAATCCGGTCGTCATATGATCGCGCTATACCGACTTGAGCCTATCGGGCGATGACACATCAGGGCTTTGTTCGTCACTGCTTATAAGCGAGCCGCGCCGGGGATCGTGGTCCTTTAGCCTCTCTCATTCATAAAGTGTGTCCCAATAAAGTGTGTGCTGAGAAGAATCCTGTTGTAGTCGTCTCTTCTGCTGGCAGACGCGACACGCTACAGGTGGCTTAAACATGGCAGAGATTTTGGGGTGCCACAAGCAAAAGTGTTCAACTGTGACAGTTACTGCGATAGCCCAGGCAAATACAGGCATTCAGTAAATCATCCTGTGTGTGTGTGTGTGTGTGTGTGTGTGTCTCCCTCTCTCTCTCTCTCTCTCTCACACACACACACGCATGCACACACATCTACACACAAACACATTCAATTCTAGTCATCCAAGGAAGAGCATCAGATCATGTAGGCGTGTCAAAGAGTTCCACAATAGCCTAGAATAGAGTATACCAAAGGTCTATGTATTTGGGGATAAACTCACAGTAAGGGTAGCGATCCACAGTCCTATGCGGGTGCTGGAAACTGGGAACCAAATCCAGCAGAAGAAAAGGGGCCAAGCATGCTTTTTGTCTGTCCTTACAATATCTGAGACCACACCCAAAAGGGGCCGGTATCTAAAAGGCTATTGGCTGATGGAGTTCCCACAACAAGATCACTGCCATGTGAGTGTGGAACATGCCCTGTCTTATCACACAGATGTAACACCACTGCCGCTCCTGTCTTTCACTCTAGAAGACTCGTCCTCACTCAAACCGGCAAGCCCTGCAAAGGCCGAGGCCCCTTGCCAACCCTCTCCAGTGCTACCCCCAGCAGCAACTCATCCTCACCTTTTCCCTGCACCTTTCCCTCACTCAGAGCCTCGGGTTCCCACTCCTGCCCCTCCTCTCTGTTCTCCCTACAGCAGCAGAGGGCTAGGAATTCTAAGTTGGATCCTTATCCCCTCTCTGGTAAAGCCTTCCATCCAGTGACCTCTCTCCCAGGCTGAATAGCGACCATATACTTCCTCCTGGCTCTCAGCTATCGCCCTGATCCTTCCCCTGCTTCGTTCAGCATGAGCCACACTGTCTCACTGCTCCTTAAGTCGCTCCCCACACACACAACAAGGCTCTGCACTTTTGGTTCCATCTGCCAAGAGCACTGTCCCCCCAGATCCCTATGCACCAACTGCTTCTCATCACTCAGGTTGCCACAGATAAAAGGGTTTTGCCTCATGTTTTAACACATCTCCATCATCTACACTGGAGACATGCACCTGGCAAGGGCTTCAGGAAGGATGGAATGAAGGGATTTATATTTGACTGGCGTGGCGCCAAAACACTCAATTTCAGGAGCATGCTTGGCTGGAGAAATGTGATGGCTTTTGCTTCTTCTTGCTGCCAACCAGATGAGGAGAGGAAAAAAAAAACTTACAAGTGATGTCCTCATTCCTCCCTTTAGGATACAGAAACTATTGCCTCCCATCACCTCCCATTTGGGGAACAACAGCAAAGCTAAGGACAGCAAGTTCCTTCAGAACTCTGCTATTGATAGGAGAGTGATGGCGGCTAAGACATTGCCCCCCTGGCTTGTGTCTCTGATACAGAGCTCAATAAATACTGAAGGAGTAGAAAGAAAAGGGGGAGGAGAGAACGGGAGAAGAGAAAGATAGATGCAGGAAGGTAGGGAGGGAGGCAGAAAAGGAGGCAGGGTTGCAGACAGGAAGAGGGAGGTGTGGGGGAAGGGAGAAAGTAGAAAGAATTGACCTTCCAAACCACAAAATCTAGTCATTTGTTTCCTAGCTAGTCTCGTCCTCAACCCTACTGGCTCCACACCACCCACCAACCCTCAGCATCTTCTAAATGATCTCCTGCTTGTCACCAGCCCCTAGGAGCCCTGGAAACAAAAGCAAATACTCGGGGATCGCCCAGATTGGATCCTATATAAACCGGAGATTTGAGCCAAAGTTGAGATTTAACACGATCTAATCCTAACCCCAGCGAAGGGCTCTGTCTTGCAGGCAGCCTCATACCGGTAAAGGCACCTCGGGAAATGTGCTTTTCATGCCTCTGCTTGCTCATCTATGAAAGGGTTCTACGAACCTCTTCTTTGAAAAGTCATTTCAGGGGCTGACGAGATGGTCCTGTGGGTAGAGGCACCTGCTACAAAAGCCTGACAAACTGAGTTAGAACCTAGAACCGTGTAAAAGTGGAAGGAGAGAACCAACCCACAAAGTTGTCCTTTGACCCCGCACGTGCACGCACACACACTCCACACACTCACACACATGCACAAACACACATTCACACACACACACACACACTGTTGTGCAAACACACACCAACAATTAGTAAAAGTGAATGTTGTAAAAAGCCATCTCAAGAGCTGAGCACACAGGATGCTTATAGAATCAAGCGAATGAAGGTGCGGAAATGATCAGCTCTTAAAGTTGAAAGCAATGAGCAGCTTCCTCTGTTCTCTAGGCTGCATGAGGTGGGGAATATTTATTTATACACAGGGTTGTTGTCAACCTTGACTTTACCTTAGAGTCACCCAGGGGGGCCCAGCAGTTCCTGACAATGCCACTTCAAGCTCCAGACCACTCATGTGACCCCTCCCAACAATGGGACTCTAGCCAAATTTCTGATCCAGTGGGTTTAGCTGAATATCATTTGGAAACATACAGTAGCTACTGACAAATGCCCCCTCCTCCTAGCTCTGGAGACTCTGGGAGACTGCATCCTTTGTATGGCCTGAGACCTTTGCCTATTATTATATTATATAAAAATGAATGCAAAAAGCTTTCCAAAAATCAAGTAATACATAATGACACAGAGCAAGGTAGACCATATGCAAAGTATATGCAAATCGATGCTGATTATGCAAATGACCTTGTGGCCCTCCTAAATATCTCATGGGTTTGGAAAAGGCCCCGGGAAGGATTCAGTTGACATAATTGTCTTTAAATGATAGAAACACAGAAAGTTCCTGTCTCAACAGCAGATGCTCCTGAAACCAGGCAGCGCCTCTGAGTGGGAGGAAGATGGAACAGTGTAGCAGAGAAGACATTGGGCTAATTCTGCTCTAATCAGGGGAGGGATCATCTTCATGTGGGGTTTAATTATCCCAAAATTAGGTATGACCTCTTCCTGCACCAAGAAACACCTCTAAAATTATCATTTTTCTTTTTTCTGTTTTGTTTTGTTTTTTGTTCCTTTGGGTGGTTTTTTTTGGGGGGGGGTTGGTTGGTAGTATGTAATCTAGCTGGCCTCAAACTCAGAACTCTTATACCTCTTCCCTGGCTTCTGGGATTACAGGTGTGCACCATCATGCCTGGGAAGAAGTAAATTATAAATGCCAACAGTACAGGGCATCTTTATCCTGTTTTTAATGTGGTTTTGGGGGCATTTTAGAAACAGTGTTAAAGAAGCATCCACAGTGTTGTTAGGAGTGTTGTTATCCTCATCTTTCAGAGAGATGAGAGCAATCTCATTGGAACACAATGTGCATCCATAGTCCTCGGACCAACCATGACAGATCTCACAGCTGGAACCACCAGCAACTGTGCTGGGGAAAAAAAAAAAAAAAAGATCCATTTGCTATCTGTGTTCCTTACACCTTCATCCATTCATTCATACATTCACTTGGTGGGCATTTCTCCATTTATTTTTTTACATACTTGTTTGTGGGAGCAGGGCCTGTCTGTGCACCTATCTTGACACCCATGTGGTGGTCAGAGGACAACATGCAGGAGTCGGTTCCCCCCTACTATGTAGGCTCCAGATATTGCACTCAAGTTATCGGGCTTGATAAAGCCTGGACAGCAATGCCGTTTTCCCCTGGCCCCATAGGAAGTTCACAATTCTCAAGAGCCGCTCATTGCAACCCAGCTCGCAATCTTTGTAAAGATAGGGATCCAAGTTCGAATCCCAGCCATTCCACTGACTTACTGGAGGTCATTACAGTACCTGTGAGGTGCATTGCAGGGTATAAATGCAGTCAATAGCATGGGGACATTCAGAATAACTCAGTAAATAGCTGTTTGTAATGGGTAAGCAGAGGGTAGCATGGACTCTCCTGGAGAAAGAGGCCACATTGCCAAAATAATGACAAGACATCCTGATTAGCAATGAATCATTGTTAATATAAGTATATTCCATGGGATATCTTCAACACACTGAGAAGTTATCCATGTTTCTCTGTTTAACTAGAGGTTCTGGTTGTGTTCTTGCATCTTGGTCTGGGAGATCCCTGGCAGTATCTATACATATTTTTTGGCATCTTGTGCATAGACACCAGGTATGGTGCTAAAATCCATTCCAGGCACAGAAAAGCCCCCATAGCAAAGAGCTAGACAACCACATGACAGTGCCGAAGTAAAGAACCACTACAGGGGGAAGTAAATATCCAAGAGAAAGGGTGGGATGGGCAGAATTTCATTACCCCAGCATAGGTTCAATTTTAGCCCCCCCACCATAAGACGTGTCCAAGGCCTAACCAAGTATCTGAGAATGTGAGCGTGTTTGAAGACTTACTTTAGAGATAGATGCACGCTCCTTGGTATCATTGCTCCAGATCCCAGGGACTCAAATCTCAAATGTGTTCATTTTCACTGTTCTGTGGGAGTCTATCACAAATCTACTGGTATGCACTTCTATGGATAGGCATTTCAGGTTATTGGTTGATTTGGTTTACCAGACTCAGTTACTACCAACAATGCACCAGTGAAGCTGAAAGTCTCCAGGTCTGCACTGAGTAAGGACACACACACACAGAGGGCTAAAGAGATGGCTCAAAAGTTAAGAGCATTGACTATTCTTCCATAGTTCCTGAATTCAATTCTCAGCACCCACGTGGTGGCTTACAACTATCTGCAATGAGATCTGGTGCCCTCTTCTGGCCTGTTAGGGATACGTGCAGACAGAACACTGTACAAGATAAAGTAAATAAGTCTAAAAAAGAGACACAGAGAAAGAAAGAAAGAAAGAAAGAAAGAAAGAAAGAAAGAAAGAAAGAAAGAAAGAAAGAGAGAGAGACAGAGAGAGAGAAAGAGAAAGAAAGAAAGAAAGAAAGAAAGAAAGAAAGAAAGAAAGAAAGAAAGAAAGAAAGAAAGAAAGGAAAGAAAAGAAAAATATTGAGGAAACAATTTCCCATGGTCTAACTGTCAGTGTGGTCAGGAGACCCACAGTTACATTGTGTGGGAACTGATGACAGATTTAGAGTCCCAGGCCCCATCCCAGACCTGCTAGAGCAGAACCCATATTTTTTTGCTTGTGTATTTGTGTGTGCTTGATCCTTTGTTTGCTTGCTGGGCTGAAATGCAACCCAAGGCTCTGTGCTAGGCAACTCACTCCAACCCTGCATCCCCAGCATTTTCATCAGACCCCCAGACTATTTATTCATCTACCCATTCAATCTAAGAAGCAATCTCTAGAAACAGACCATTGAGGGAAATTGTTCCCCACAGAAAACATCTGTTTCTTTCATCTTGCCAGAGGTTGTCACAATGCTGTCCCAGCAGGATACACTAAGGAGTCCCTTCAAAGACCTAGTTCCCCTTTGTCAAAGGATGGCTACTTCTAAGCATCCTGCAAGCAGACGTAAATGAACTCACCTGTGATCCCAGCCACAGAGCGTCCATGGCAGAAGGATTACAAGTGCAAGGCCAGCCTGGGATACAGGGCAAGGGGTACTCTGTTGTTTGGTTTGTTGGTTTAAAAGAATTTTTAAGAGATTGGGGCTGTAGCTCCGTTGGTAGAATGGCTGCCCTGGTTCCACCCACACACCTCATAAGCCAGATGTGATGGCACGCGTCTGTGATCCCAGCACTCCTGAGGTAGAAGCCAGATGATTTAGTTCAAGGTCATCCTTGCTTGCATAGCTCCAGATCAACCTGGGATGCATGAGATCCTGTCGCCCCCTCCAAAAAAAAAAGTTTAAAAAAAAAACATCCTGAGATAATTTGGGGGAATGAAATTTTTTTCTCCCTAATCACGAGTCTTTGCTGCTTTCTGTGATGCTGACATTTACTAACATCCTGACTCTCTCTGAGGAGCAAGGAAGGCCAGAGCTATGCTTCAAGTGCAAGGGAAGAAACAGCTGTGACAGAGAACAGCGAACCCCCAGGAGGCGTGTCAGCCTCCCCAGACATCAGGGTGCTTTCCTGGGTCTGAGCAGCCGTCTCAGCTTCCCAGTTAGAGCAGCCAGACTCTCAGATGCAAACTAATTTGATTTTTCCACTGGAGTAACCAAGGCACTTCTGAGCGCTGCTTCCCAGAAGTCACGCTGTGTCCTGAGGCCTCCGCTCTCTACTCTGGTATTTTCCTCCTCTGCTGGGGTGTCTACACCCGGCCCTGACTTACCTTGCATCCACCTTCTTCTGCAGGGTACTCACAGTCAGAAACCTCTGTGCTGACAGCCACTGCTGCTGAGTGACTATTGTGAGTCTGCTGCTGCGCTGGGGACCACTCCTCACCTCAAAGAGACATGATTGGGCACAGTTAGGTATTGTGGTGGTTTGAAAGAAAATGGTCCTCAAAGAGAGTGGCACTATTAGGAGGTGTGGCTTTGTTGGAGTGGGTGTGGCCTTGTGGGAGGAAGTGAGTCACTGTGGAGGCAGGCTTTGAGGTCTCGTATATGCTCAAGATACTGCCCATTGTCTCATACTACTTCCTGTTGCCTGCAAGTCAAGATGGAGAACACTCTACCACTTCTCCAGCACCGTGTCTGCCTGTGTGCCACCGTGTCACACCATGATGATAATGAACTAACCCTCTGAAAAGGTAACCCATCCCAATTAAATGTGTTTCCTTTATATGAATTGCCATGATCATGGTGTCTCTTCACAGCAATAGAAACCCTAAGACAGGCATCATCATTCTGAAGCACAATGTGTCACAGTTATAGCATGGCATAGTGATGGGGTGGCTTTGGTCATCATGTGGACCAGCCTATGTGATGTGATGGGAAAACTTGATTGGTTTCCCTGGTGAGGTGAGAAATAAAAACAAAAATGAAATGTACTCTCTTTTCTATTGAAGGGTTAAATGAGCAAAATTCCGTTAAAAACATTGTAAAGAAATTGCTTAGTAGAAAGTCAAAGTCCTCCAAGGTCAGGACTTCTTGAAATCAAAATGTATGCTTAAGTTGTTTCTCCCTAGAAACTGCACTGTTTTGAATTAGCCAATCAAGTAAAAGAGTAAGATCCAGCCCTGACCAATCAGAGTGAGGCACAGGATCCTTTTGGGTTAGAAAGAAAAACCCAGTGGGATCCCACTGAGTGTGCTTGATGAACCAAGGCTAGAGGCCCTTCTGCAGAAATAAAACTCTGTCCTGCTGAAGTACTTTGGTTTGTGTGGTCATTTTCTTGAGGCTCCAGACCCTGTTCTGACAATGTGAGTGGATGGCTGTATCAGTTTCACTTACAACTGTAAGAAATACCCTGACAAATGCAACTTAAGGGAGGAAGATTATTGGGCTCCCAATGTCAGGCTGGAGCCATCACAGCAGGGAAGTCACCGACACCCACAATCAGAAGAGGGCGCAAATACACACTGGTGCTCAGCTGCGGCTCCTTTTTACTCAGTCCAGGACTCAAGCACAGGGAATGAGGCCATCTGCCATAGTGGGTCTTTCAATACCAGGTAACATAATGAAGATTACAATCCCTCTCAGGAATTCTGAGGCACTTCTCCCAGGCGATTTTAGATTGTGTCAAGTTAACAAAAGCAACCACCATCACAACGGGGCCTCCCTGCGACTACAGTCAGCCAGTTGTATCAAGACTGACAGGGGACAGAGGGGTAAACAGGGCACTTTACTATGCTGCGCTATAAAGACAGACACACTTGTAACTCCATGCTGTAGGGAGAAAGCTGCAGGCCTGTTATTGGCACCTCAGCATCTATGCTTTGTTTATTCTGAGTTAACCAAACAGCCAAAAAGGTTGGTAACAGTTGACACTAACATGGCTCATCATTTCAAGTAGTTAAGCCCAAATAGTCACAGAAAAGGAGAACAGGAGGGATGATAAAGAGAGAAACACAGACATCAAGAGTCTCAGAGGGGTGGCTGACTGCCTGACCAGAAGGGAGAGCATAGCTCCAAAATGACTAGCTGCCACTCCCTTCTCCAGATATATATGTAATCTTCAGCCAGCAGCTAGATATATATAAACATATATAGATATCTGTATACACATATGTATATATCTGCTCACTGAAGATTAGGTATAAGACAGATATCTATTACATTAATCTACCATCTTTCCTGGTTATCAGCGCTCTGAATAAAGATTTCACTTCCTGGAGTCTGGGGATATAGCCCAGTGGGCAAGAGCACTTCTTCTATAAGCATTAGTACCTGAGTTCAAATCCCTAGTGGACACATAAAAAAATGGGGCATGGCTTTGCACACCTGTAGCCCCAGTACTGGGGTAGGCAGAGGATCCTGAGAGATCTCTGGCCAGTCAATAGCCAAAATGGAAACCTTCTAGTTCAGTGACAGAACCTATCTCAGGGCAATAGGGTAGAGAGTGATAGAGGAAGACACCCACTCTGGCTCCCAAAGGGGTACGAACAGGTACACACACACACACACACACACACACACACACACACACACACACACACACACACGCACACTTGAAAACAGAAGGCCATAAGGACCAGTTTATGTTTAGACAACAGCCCAAAGTAAACAATAATGTTACCTGTGATAACAGCCCCTAGACCTTAACACAACTGATGATAGAAGTATCTCTCAGGACTCAAAACCCAGCTTGTAGGCAGTAACACCTGCCAAAATGAGAACAAAGACCTTAACAATCAAAGTCCACAATTCTCCCTTTTAGCGTCTGGTAGATACCATGCAAAATTTCTGGAGGCCCCAGCGAGATCTCCAGAGACCAGACCTTGAGACACCAGGGGTCTCATAGTCCCTTAGAGCAGGGAAGATTGTGGTGGCCAAAGGACTTCCAGAGAATGCACAACCTGAGAGGTCCCAGCGCCCCAGAACTCCCTCAGATCAATAGCTATCTAATGCCACAGAGGACTCTGCCACCTTCACACCAAGAGGAAACAAAAGTCAAAGTCACCTGGTCTGTTGCTTCTGGAATTAAGTCTAATTAAGGTACCTTCTGTTTAGAAAAAGAATGAAAAAAAAAAAAACCGGAAAGACATGGCTGTTAAGCTGGTGGCCAGAGTCCATGTGAAATGTCGCCAAATTCCACTGGATTGTTCGGGAACACGAATGTGTGATGGCCACTCCTGATAGTTTTTACCGTGTGTATTTCTGTTTGGATAGAATTGATTTTCCTTTCTGTCCAACCTAACTGGGACTCAATCACTGACCAAGGAAAGAAAGTTCTAGACAGTTGTCACCAGGTCCTTTTTAGGAAGATTGAAAGCAGCTTCCCTCCAACCCACCAGTCTGTCTAAGATGAATGAGGTCAAACATGAACCCCAAGAACCACCCACTGGGTTTCTGGAGCACCCCTAAGAGGCTTATCAGGTGTTTACTGCCAGAGACCCAGACACTAACAACCAACACTGCTTTTTATTAAACAGTTGTCCCCAGACGATAAGAAGAAACTTTAAATGTTAAAAGAACTTGGAAATATAAATTGGTACCAGTTACTGGAGAGTCCTCGAATGCTTAGCAATAACCCATGGTTCAGTAGAAGAAAAACAAAACAAAACATAAAAGAAATCCCAGAGGAGGAAGCCAGAAACACCAGTGAGGAGGGAAAAAGAAAGAAGGATGCCATGTCCTACGTAAGTGATTAAAAAGGAGGTCCTTGTCCAGGCACTGGGACACCAAAAGAGAACAGAGGCCTATCTGTCCAAAAGACTTGGTCCTATTTCTACCAGTTGGTTCCCTTGATGCTCAGGAGATGACTGGAGACAAAGCCCTAGTGTCTTTTGGCTTTCTGTTCCTTAAACAAGCACAGGACATACATGTTAGGTCCAGCGTGCCTTGTCCCAGTCTTTCTGGAGTCTTGGGGATCATTCAAGGCCACACTTGACTTGACCTCTATCCTGGGACCCTTCTGGGTTTGAGAGTTCTCTGCCACCTCTAAACCCAGCCAGCTCTGGCTCCTTTGGTTGGTTGTTCTTTAAATTAATCCGTTCTTTAAGCTCCTGTATCTTGGTCTTTGATCTTATCATATAAAGTATTAATCAAGTTGCCACTTTCCACGCTCTCCTGGAGATGTACTTAGTCCTGGATTTAAGTCTACTGGAGTCAGGAAAGCAAGCGCAATAGCAGGTGTCTTTAGGACAATGTTCAATAGAGCCCTGGATACTCGCTGCAGGGTGTGACCAGCAAACGGGACAGCCCCAGGCCACTGGGGTCCCGGCTCCTGCATCTCTAGGGTGGCCACTTTATGACTCCTATGTTGTTTTCTACCGAGAATCTCATGCTAAGCTTTCCAGCATCCAAAGCAAGCTCAGCTGTTCCTCCAACATCCCACGGGGTTCCTCCGTCTTCCCTAAGCCCCTATCAACAGCTTCCTCGGGCACCAGACTTCCAGTGACAATCTCCTTGAGGCCCCCTTTCTGTTACTTAGCTTACATCCCAGAGGGGGGAAGACATTTGTCCACGTTATACACAGTCTTACACTCTGGTGGACAGACCAACAGCAGGCATATAATACTCACCCAGACTGAAACAGGAAGGAAACAGGCCATGCCACTTCAGTAGCTCCAAAGATGAACTGTCCCGAATTGCTGTCACTGTCCTGAGTTGCTGCAGTAAAGCACTGGCCAAAACCAACCCAGGGATGAAAAGGCTTACTTGGCTTATAGGCCATTGAGAGTAGCCAGGGCAGGAGCTTATAGGCCATTGAGGGTAGCCAGGGCAGGAGCTTATAGGCCATTGAGGGTAGCCAGGGCAGGAGCTTATAGGCCATTGAGGGTAGCCAGGGCAGGAATTCGTGGCAGGAACCTGGAGAAACGCTGGTTTGCTCAATAGCCTTTCTTCCACAACCCAGGCCTACCTGCCCAGGGGTTGGCACCACCCACAGGTTGGGCCCTCCTACATCAATCAGCAATTAAGAAAATCTCCTATAGACATGCCCACCAGCCAACCGATGGAAATGATACCTCAACTGAGATTCCCTCTCCCCCGGTGTGTGCAGGTTTGTGTCAAATTAACAAAAACTATGACAGAGACATTTAGTTCAATCCATGGGGAAACGCATGCCCAGCAGAGGAGCATCATGGGTAAAGGCATTTTCTCATTCTACCGGCTTCCTCGCGATGCAGACAGCGGATGCGGCACCTAAGACTAGCCACAGACAAGGAAACTGAGGGTCTGGTTTGCATTTTGGTCTAATATCACAAAATATAATATTTGGTAGTCTAGAAGTAGAGACCATGCCTTCAAATCCAGGCCCCAGGCTTGTCTCCTTTTTTTAACACACACACACACACACACACACACACACGCGCGCGCGCTGTGGGGGTGCACTCATGCTTAGATGTACATGTGGAGACATGAAGTGACCCTGAGGTGTCTTCACTTCCTCTACACTTTTTTTTTTTTGAGACAGGCTCTCTCACGCAACCAGCCCCTTACTGTTTCCTCTAGACTGTAGCAGGAGAGCCCCCGGATCCACCTGCTTGAGTCCTGCCCAGTACTGGGGTTAGAGTTGCGTGCTCCCACACCCAGTTTTTACACAGATGCTGGCGATCTGAACTCTGGTCCTCATGCTCGGGCAGCAAGAATTTAATCCCCTGAGCCATCTCCACAGCTTCCAAGCTCATTCTTAATAATGGTTCAAGGAATTCTGCTCTTCTTTGGAGATTCCAGGAACGTATTTTCCCAACAAAGCAATAAGCTGGGGCAGTGGTCCAAAGCTCTGACCTGCAGTCAGACTGACCTGGTCTCCCATCACCCTGTCACATGAGCCATAAAGGAAAATAATATAATTTTCTAAACTTTTTTTAAATCTGTAAGTGGAGAATAATACCCAAGCGCTCAACACACCCTTACTTATTATCCGTCTTTCTCAGGACCTCACCTGGCAAGAATACATGCATTCATATTTCTTAGGAGTTCCACTGCTACCTCATTCTGGGACCACGTGCTTCAGATGAGGCCCATAGCTCCCGGTGTGATCAGGTGACCAAAGCTTGACCAACCAGAGCATTCCCCCATATTCCTGGCCTCCGTCATTGGCTGAGAGATCACGAGAGGACCTGAACTGGGGGCACAGTTACAGAGTGAACCACTGAGAAAGAGAACCTCGCTAGTGTATGAGTGGGCTGCGCATGTCACCCGCGGCCTTCGGACTCACCCGCCATCGCTGAAGGAAGGTGCTTGAAAGTAAAGACAACCCAGAAGAGGAATGGGAGCAAAGGTGGAAAAGACACAACTTACATGATAACCCTGGCCTAGCAGCGTCTCACTTCCCTGGTCCTGTCATTTCCTGAGACAATAAATTCTCTCCTCAAGCTATCATGGCATGGGTACCCAATTACATCCTAAAGTGCCAGTTACTGTGGCTAGTGAACAGGAGGCATTGAGATATTATTTATTGTGATGGTAAACACAGATTGTCAACTTGACAGGATCTACAATCACCTAGGACACGTGACGTGGGAGTATGTCCCCTCTGTATGCTATGAATGTTTTATTACCATTTGTTAGTAAATAAGCTGCTTCAGCCTATAGCAGGGCAGAATATAGCCAGGCTGGAAGAGATATGTAGAGAGAATTAGCAGAGTCAGAGAGACGCCATGTAACTTCTGAAGGAGAAAGATGCCGGAATAGAACCTTACCAGTAGGCCACAGCCTTGTGGAGACACACAGATCAATAGAAATGGGTTAATTTAAGATGTAAGAGTTAGTTAACAAGAAACCTGAGCTAATAGACCAAACAGTGTTGTGATCAATATAATTTCTGTGTGATTATTTGGGTCTGGGCAGCTGGGAAACACATGTGTGGCCTCCACCTAGAGACACGCTCTTCTGAGAATGTCAACAAGAGAGTTTCTAGGAAAGGCTCACTCAGGGGGTGAGATGAACTCTAAACGTGGGCAGCGCCACGCCTGTGAGGGGCAGCGTGAACTCGTGTTTCTGCCACTATTCCTCCCCACCGTGATGGGCTGCGCCTTCAGACTGTGAGCCAAAGCCAACCCTTCCTTCTCCAAGTTGCCGCTGTCATGTAATTTGTCTCAGTGGCCAGAAAAGCAATTAATACACTTGTGGCACCCATAGCACAAAGCATGGCAGGCAGGAGGACTCTTCTCATGCGCCATGGCTGGCCTAACCCCCCTCCCTGCATTCCTTCAGACGCTTAGGGAATCAAGCAGTCTTGACATGGATGGCGAGGCTGCAGGCTTGGCCTGAGGCAGCCTCTCACTCTCCTCTCAGTACCTTCTACGTGAGGATGGCAAAGGGAGAAACTGAAGCAGGCAGGTGGCAGCTGATCTTGATGGAGAAATCCCAGGAGGATGAGGTAGACAAAGAGGGTACAGATAGAGACCAAGTGAACCCAGGGGACGTACAGACTTCCAGGTCTGCAGCATCTGGAGGGTGAACTTTAGTATGTGCAGGTACACGTCTCTCAGGGCTCCGTGAGTCCATGCCAACCTCATTCATCCAGTGGAGTTGAGGGGGCAGGGCAGGGATGGCAGTCTCTCTGGATCCCCTGCTGCTTCTGCCCCCACACACCTGCTCTATTGCTTCTGCAGAGGTGTGTGCAAAACTATGAAAGGGATTGTCAGTGACAGTCAAGGGAGGTAGTGGGACTCTGCCCTGCTCTATTTCTGTTCCTCCTTCCTGATCAGGATTCAGGTACGGCACATGTGCCCAGTTCTTCAGCGCCTTCCATTCTTCCCAATCCCTTGTCTGGTCTTCATGCCTCCTTTATTCGGCTGGAATGACTGGGTTCCCATGTTCTAGAGGATTTTTCCGGGACTGCATCCGGAGCTTTTGGATGCCCCTCACCACCGCTGCACCCAGCTGAGCACTGCCGAAGCTTTTGCAGCTGTAACCTTCAAAGCATCATCCTTGAGCTTTGAGGGCTGCATCCTTCATGTAGAGACCCAGGAGTTCTGGAGAGTGTACATGGTCTGGGAAGTCCACTGGCAGTGACTGGTTCATAGATTTATTTTTTTATTGATTTTATTGAACTGTACATTTTTCTCTGCTAACCTCCCTTCCTCTCCCCTGCAACCCTCTCCCATGGTCCCCATGCTCCCAATTTACTCAGGAGTTCTTGCCTTTTTCTATTTCCCATGTACATTAGATCCATGTATGTCTCTCTTAGGGTCCTCATTGTTGTCTAGGTTCTCTAAGATTGTGATTTGTGGGCTGGTTTTCTTTGTTTTATGTTTAAAAACCACTTATGAGTGAGTACATGTGATAATTGTCTTTCTGGGTCTGGGTTACCTCACTCAATATATGTTTTCTATATCCATCCATTTGCCCACAAATTTCAAGATGTCATTACTTTTTTCTGCTGTGTAGTACTCCATTGTGTAAATGTACCACATTTTCCTTATCCATTCTTCGGTTAAGGAGCATTTAGGTTGTTTCCAGGTTCTATGACAAACAGTGCTGCTATGAACATAGTTGAGCACATGTCCTTGTGGCACGATTTAGCATCCTTTAGATATATACCCAAAAACAGTATTACTGGGTTTTGAGGAAGGTTGTTTCCTAATTTTCTGAGAAATCACCACACTGACATCCATAGGGGTTGTACCAGCTAGCATTCCCACCAGCAATGCAGAAGTGTTCCCTTTTCCCCACATCCTCTCCAGCATAAGTTGTCATCAGTGTTTTTGATCTTGGCCATTCTTTCAGGTGTAAGATGGAATCTCAGAGTTATTTGATTTGCATTTCTCTGATGACTAAGGATATTGAACATTTCCTTAAGTGTCTTTCAGCCATTTTAGATTCCTCGAGTTCTCTGTTTAGGTCTGTACTCTGTTTTTTATTGAATTATGTGCTCTTTTGGTGACCAATTTCTTGAGTTCTTTCTATATTTTGGAGATTAGACCTCTGTCTGTTGGGGAGTTGGTGGTGTGGAGTTGGCCATTCTGTAGGCTGTGGTTTTTTCTTGTTGACCATATCCTTTGCTTTACAGAAGCATTTCAAGAGGTCCCAGTTATTAATTGTTTTTCTCAGTGTCTGTGATACTGGGTTATATTTAGGAAGTGGTCTCCTGTGCCAATGCGTTCAATGCCACTTTCTCTTCTATGAGGTTCAGTGTGGCTGGCTTTATGTTGAGGTCTTTGATCCATTTGGACTTGAGTTTTGTGCATGGAGATAGATATGGGTCTATTTTCATTCTTCTACATGTTGATAACCAGTTATGCCAGCATCATTTGTTAAATATGCTTTCTTTTTTCCATTTGATATTTTTTGCTTCTTTGTCAAAAATCAGGTGTTCGTAGGTGTGTGGATTAATATCTGGGTCTTCAATTCGGTTCCATTGGTCCTCCTGTCTGTTTTTATGCCAATATCAGGCTGTTTTCAATACTGTAGCTCTGTAGTATAGTTTGAAGTCATGGATTGTGATGCCTCCAGAAGTTCTTTTATTGTACAGGATTGTTTTGGCTATCCTGGGTTTTTTGCTTTTCCATATGAAGTTGAGTACCATTCTTTTGAGATCTGTGAAGAATTGTGCTGGGCATTGCGTTGAATCTGTAGATTGCTTATGGTGAGATTGCCATTTTTACTATGTTAATTCTGTCTACCCAAGAGCATGGAAGATCTTTCCACTTTCTGGTGTCTTCTTCAATTTCTTTCTTCAAAGATTTAAAGTTCTTGTCATACAAGTCTTCCACTTGTTTGGTTAGAGTTACTCTGAGATATTTTATGCTATTTGTGTCTATTGTGAAGGGTGATGTTTCTCTGATTTCTTTCTCAGCTCATTTATCATCTGTGTACAGGAGGACTACTGATCTTTTTTTAGTTAATCCTGTATCCTGCTACATTACTGAAAGTGTTTATGAGTTATAGAAGTTCCTTGATAGATTTTTGGGGGGGTCACTTATGTAAACTATCATATCATCAGCAATTAGTGAGAGTTTGACTTCTTTTCTGATTTGTATCTCCTTGATCTCCTTCTGTTGTCTTACTGTTCTAGTTAGGACCTCAAGAACTATATTGAACAGATATGGAAAGAGTGAACAACCATGTCTAGTTCCTGATTTTAGTGGGATCACTGTGAATTTCTCTCCACTTAGTTTGATGTTGTCTGTTGACTTGCTGTATATTGCCTTTATTATGTTTAGGTATGTTCCTTGTATCACTGCTCTCTCCAACACCTTTATCATGAAGGGATGTTGTATTTTGTCGAATCTAATGAGATCATCTAATGAGATGATCGTGTGGTTTTTAAATTTTTAGTTTGTTTATATGGTGGATTACATTGACAGATTTTCTTATGTTGAACCATCCCTGCATCTCTGGGATAAAGCTGATTTGATCAAGGTGAATGATGGTTCTGATGTGATCTTAGATTCAATTTGCCAGTGTTTTATTTAGTATTTTTGCATCAATGTTCATGAGTGAGATTGGTCTGTAATTCTCTTTCTTAGTAATGTCTTTCTGTGGTTTGGGTATCAGGGTAATTGTAGCCTTATAAAAAGAGTTTGGCAATATTCCTTCTGTTTCTATTGTGTGAAATAAGTTGAGGAGTCTTGGTATTAGTTCTTCTTTGAAAATCTTGTAGAATTCTGAGCTGAAACCATCTGGTCCTGGGCTTTTTTTTGGTTGGGAGATTTTTGATGACTGTTTCTATTTCTTCAGCAGTTATAGGTCTGTTTAATTTGCTTATCTGGTTTTGATATAATTTTGGTAAGTGATATTTTTCCAGAAAGTTGTCCATTTCCTTTAAGTTTTCCAATTTTGTGGAAAACAGGTTTTTGAAATATGACCTGATGATCCTCTGTATTTCCTCTGTGTCTGTTGTTATGTCCCCCTTTTCATTTCTGATTTTGTTAATTTGGATATTCTCTCTCTGCCTTTTGGTTAGTTTGGATAAAGGTTTGTCCATTTTGTTGATTTTCTCAAAGAACTAGCTCTTTGTCTCATTGATTCTTCTTATTGTTTTCTTTGTTTCTATTTTGTTGATTTCAGCTCTCAATTTGATTATTTGCTGTCGTTTACTTCTCTTGAGTGAGTTTGCTTCTTTTTGTTGTCAAGTTCTTAAATCTTCTGTTAATTCACTAGTGTGGAATTTTTCCAGCTTCTTTATATAGGCATTTAGTGCTAGGAACTTTTCTCTTAACACTGCTTTCATTGTATCCCATAAATTTGGGTATGTTGTGTTGTCATTTTCATTGAATTTTAGGAAGTCTTTAATTTCTCCCTTTATTTCTTCCTTGTCGCATTGATGCTTCAGGTGGGCATTGTTTAATTTCCATGTGTTTGTGGGCTTTCTGGAATTAGTGCTGTTGTTGAATTCTAGTTTTAAGCCATGGTGATCCAATAAGATACATGGGTTATTCCAATTTTTTTATCTATTGAGGTTTGTTTTGTTACCAAGTATGTATTCAGCTTTTGAGAAGGTTCCATGAGGTGCTGAGAAGAAGGTATATTCTTTTATGTTTGGGTGGAATGCTCTACAGAAGTCTGTTAGGTCCATTTGAGTCATAACATCTGTTAGTTCCATTATTTCTCTGTTCATTTTCTGTCTACAGATCTGTCCAGTGGTGAGAGGGGAGTGTTTAAGTCTCCCACTATTAGTGTGTGTGGTTTAATGTATGATTTAAGCTTCAGAAATGTTTCTTTTACATATGAGGGTGCCCTTGTATTTGGGGCACAGATGTTCAGTTTTGAGATTTCCTCTTGATGGATTTTTCCTGTGACTAATATGAAATGTCCTCTTTGTCTCTTTTGATTGATTTTAGCTTGAAGTCTATTTTGTTAGATATTAGGATAGCTACACTTGCTTGTTTCTTAGGTCCATTTGATTGGAAAATTTTTTCCCAATCCTTTACTCTGAGGCAATGTCTGTCTTTGAAGTTGAGATGTGTTTATTGTATGCAGCAGAAGGATGGATTCTGTTTTTGTTTCCAATCTGTTAGTCTATGTCTTTTTATAGGTGAGTTGAGTCCATTTATATTAAGGGATATTAATGACCAGTGATTGCTATCTCCTGTTAATTTAGTTTTTGTTGTTGGTGATGTTATTGTGTTTTTTCCTTCTTTGGGATTTGCTGCTGTGAGACCATCAATTGTCTGTGTTTTTGTTGACGTAGCCAGCTTCCTTGGGTTGGAGTTTTCCTTCTAGTACTTTGTGTAGGGCTGGGTTTGTGGCTAGGTACTGGTTAAATCTGGTTTTGTCATGGAATATCTTGTTTTGTCCTTCTATGGTGATTAACAGTTTTGCTGTGTATAGTAGTCTGGGCTGGCATCTGTGGTCTCTTAATGTCTGCATAATGCTTGACCAGGATGTTGCTTGTTCCGGGATTTTACCTGAAATCATGGCTCTGCAGGAATAGATAGATAGATGGATGGATGAACGAGTGAGTGAATTAACAGTAGGATTGGAAGGGAAAGCAAACAAGAATTCTGCTAGTTTCTGTATTTTTGATGGGTGAGAGAGATGCCCACATCTGAGTGGCATTAACTCTCCTGTTTATAATGTCTTCAGGTAAAACTCCCAAGGACAGAGGCAGGGTGCTGACTCAGTATGGGAGCCAAGAGCACTGAGATCTTCCTGTGTCTTTGTTCCCAGAATACCCTATTTAGTAACACAATAGAGGACCCAGAGGCCTTACAAGTAACTCCTGGGTCAAATCCATAGTTTGTCTTAACCTGGGAGCTTTGTGACCTTGGGCCAGATACCTGATTTGTCTGAGCCTTTACTTCCTCACCCATAAAAAGCCAGTTGGCAGATGCATTTTCCTCGGCTGGCAAGAGGAAACACACAGGGCAGGGGTGTGCTCGTTTAGATACCAACTCCCTTTAGCACCTGGCTCGCAGCCTCCCGGTTCTGTTCGTCTCCCCTTTAAAACAGCAATGTCAATAACCCTTTCCATTTAATAGCATTGAATAATTCTAGAAGCCCTTTCACTCAGTAGCCACCAGTCGGCTACCTCCCCGGAGCCCCGGGAGCTTAAATGGGACATTGCATAGAAGGAGCGGGGAGAGAGAGAACCCAGTACGCTATTATTAGACACCGGGAGGAGCAAACCCGAGCCCACACGCGCCTCTCTCTAATCAAACTGACATTGCGGTTTACAGAGCGTTGAACACTACGTTCCAGTCCAGGGAGCTAAAAATGGAAACTTGCAGAAACAGCAGTCGGGTTCGAATGGGAGCAGGAGGGGTGTGTGCTGAGCCAGTGCCTGAGGGCCTCTGAGCAGCAAAGATGCCAGCTGGGCCCTCCCCACCAAAGCTGGGGTGACAGCGGGCTTCGGGAAGGCTCCACCTGCCACAGGCTCGTGTGGGCATCAGGAGCTATGGGCTTCAGATTCTGGGGGAGGGCAGGTCAGGGAGCCAGCCTGGCCTACAGCACATGTCGGCACCTGGGGTCTCAGTGTCCCTTTTGGGAAAATGAAGATGTTACAAGGAGACATTGAACAAGGATTTTGTCCGCTAATAATAATTTGCCAGAAGTGCTTTGGGTTTGGTGGTTTTTGGTGGTGGTGGGTTTTGGGGGTTTTGTTCGTTTGTTTTTTCCAGATTTAGATATTTGCATATATGCTATACAGAAATTTCACCTATGCTTCACAAGCCCCTCATACCCACAGCTGGGAGGAAACAGTGATGACCTTTAATCATGTCTTTGTTTTGATAGCACGTAAGGTCAGGTATAGAATTTTACATCTGTGACATCATGGATTGATTGATTTTGTTTGGGGTTTTTTTGGGGGGTGGGGTGGGGCTTAATATTTGTAGCCCAAGTTAGCCTGGGGCTCACTATGGAGCCCAGACTGGCCTTGAACTCAGGGCAGTCCTCCTGCCTCAGCCTCCCAGGGGCGAGGATTACATCCATGAGCCACTACATTCAGCTGTAGCATGCCAGGATTGGTTCGGAGGCAGAGCACTCCCCTGGTGTGTACAAGGCCCTGGGGTCCATCCTGAGCTCGGGAAGATAATTTGGATTTTCACCTTGTAGATGCTTAGCCTGGAAGTGATTAGCAGAAAGCTACTATTAAAGCCCTGAAGTGAGCTGGCCAGAGACGTCAGCTTCAGCTGCTGCTGTCCGAGTCTACCGTACCCTGGGTGTAGCCTTGCCCATGCTGTGGTCCTCACCCCCTCCCCACCCACCAACCACAAATCATGCTTAGTCCTCCCTCACTTAGTCCCACCCACCCTGCAAGCTTGCTATCCAAAACCACATGCATGCTGGGAGATAAGTTCATTTCTTCATTGAGTGCCTACTGTATGCTGGATTCTGTCCCCTGGGCGAGGCTTTGGTAGTGGGCAGCTAGACCAAGGCCCCAGGGCCCTGCACACACCAGGGAAGTGCTCCATGGATACATAGCTACCTGGTGCGGAAAGCAGACCGCCCATTCTCGTTTTTCTCTAATAAATATCGCAGGGATATCTGGCGGGGCTTAAAGAGGGCCGTGTACAATCATGTCCTCGCGTCCCCCGTGACTCTGCATCTCGGATGATGTGTCTGAGATAGCAGAATAATCAGCCCATCCAAGTCTCTCCCCAGAGCGTGAGAAGAGGTTGATCTGGAGTCCGGTGATGCCTCAGTGTGTCCTTGGACAGACCCAAGGGGAGGTGATCTTCAGAAGAACAACACCCACTTGCGGGGATCAGCTCAACCTTCTGACCCAGAGGCAGCACAGCCCTTGGAGGAGGGGAAAGGACTTCATGCCAGAGTTCTCAGCTTCTGAGAGAGAGAGGATAAGGTTCAAAGTCTGACGTGAACTTCAGACTGCTCCAGCGAGACACTTCCCACCTGAGGCCGCGCAATGGCTGAGCACGAAGAGCTCCCGTTTCCCGCGGGACAGCGGGCTCTGACCTGCCATAAGTGAGCTTGATTCTCACTCTCCTCGTCTGTAAAATGAGGAGGGACTGGGGAGTAGCTCACTCGTGAGACTCTGGCCTAGCAAGCATGAGGACCTGAATTTATTCCTAGAACTCATAGGAAAGGGTGGGTGTGGTGGCATATGCTCGTAACCCAAGCATTGGTGGTATCTCTGCCGGGTCACTGCCCAGCCAACCTCGCCTAGTTGGTGAGCTCCAAGGCGGGGAAAGCCAGTCCCAAAGGCAGACAGCTCTGACATCTGAGGCTGTCCTCTGCCCTTCATATGACTCTCTCTCTCTCTCTCTCTCTCTCTCTCTCTCTCTCTCTCTCTCTCTCTCTGTCATACACACACACAGAGGCATGCCCACACACATTTGCATGGACACACACATGCACACACATGCTCACAATATACACACATATGTACACACACACACTTGCATAAGACACACCTTAACAATTTTTAAAATTTCTTTTAGTTTAACTACCCATCTTCATTATATTTATTTAGTGTGTGTGTTTGTGTGTGTGTGTGTGTTTCCATGTGTGCAAAGAACAAGAGTATAGATTAAAGACAACTTACAGAAGGCAGGTTCTCTCCTCCAACCATATGGGTTCTGGGAACCAAACTTCAGGTTGGTGACAAGTACCCTGACTTGTCAAGCCATCTCGATGACGCCAACCAAACATCAGCTTTTGATGTTCTATCTTGTTTTACCTTTGTTACCTGCATGATAGGCCAGCACTCTGCCACTGGGCTCCCATTCTAGCTCCCGGAACCACTGCTTTTAACAGTGTCTATGTAAAGCAAATACACGATATCCCCACCCCCACCCCAGCTCTAAGCCGAAACTCCCACTGGTGGGAACAGAGAACCCACACGCCGACAGGCTGACTTTTAGGGCCAGTCATTTAATCGGGGCTGTTGTAAAGATTAAAGGAGGACTCGTTACTGAACAAGAAGCTCAATAAATAGGCTCATTATTATTCTTCTAATCCGCTAACACTAGATCCCACTAGAAGCTCTGGAGTCCTTCTGACGCCAACCCCAGCCCCGCTGCCGCGTTCTGACAAGGCAGCTCTGTGTCTCCACCACGCTCAAGGGGGATGTCACTTCTGCTGCGTAGCGCTATGTAAGAAAGTAGGAGCTGAATAACTGAGGTCAGTGCACCATGCTCCTTACTGTTCACTACTGAACCTATTTTGCAGATAAGAAAACAAGGCCTTGGCATCGTGGACATCCAGCTAAGAAGCGTTGGGGCCTGAGACTGGCAGGTCACCCTCTTGAGCGCTGACAACCTGGCTCAGTCCTTCCCTCACCTTGGTGCTGCACCTGTCCCTCTGTGCTTCCGGCCACTGCTGAGCTCCATAGACACTGGCAGGCATCAAACGCCATCGCTCAACACAGACAGTTAGGTCCTCATTCCCAGGGACTTTTCCCAGGAGAGTTCCTTCCCCTTCTCTGGAGAAATCCCAGCCCCCAGGATACCTGGTGGTAACTGTGATAGTTACTTATGGTTATTGAGGTTGGATAATTAATATGATTATTAAATATGATTATTGAGGCAATAACAGTAACACGCCAAACGTACACACAGCACACAATTACACGTCAAAAGGAGAAAAAGCAAGCTAAGGACCCCACATTCACTCATTGTTCCACAATAACTCAGAGAGCCATTCTCCTGTTACCCCCATTTCTCAGCTGGAGAAACTGAGTCTCAGAGGGGATTGAGAAGTTAGCCAAGATCCGACTTCAGAAGTACGCTCAAGAGAGACAGGTATGGGGGAACTTGTCAAAAGAGACACAAACCTTTCTGGACTTCTTTATTTTTCTTTGCTCTGCCCTTCCTCCCCAGACCCGTAAAGAAAGCCTGGACGCCACAGGAAGGACAAAAGCAGTTTTAACACAAAGTAAAAATAATAAGTGGAGATTTCCAACCTTAAGAAGAACGATTGCTTTAGCCGTTAAAAAGCTCACAGGAATTATTAAGAGGACTCAGCCCCAGGGAAACCTAGGAAGAGCTTCCAAAGAGCAGGCTTAAAACCTCTAGACATCCGAGCGCTGAGATTATATAAGCCAATGCAACAAAAAAAAATCAATTTGGAAAGTCAGCATAAGGAACGTCAAAAAAAATGCCTTCTCTTAAATATCAAATTTTTCCCCTAGCAAGAAAAATGAGGGAAGAGAGGGGGTAGTTTACTGCTTATTCTTGTCTGATTTTTTGACCAGGACAATGTATTATTTTTATAGGCTAGACTTTTGTAAATAGAAATTGCTTGCAGGGTCTGAAGAAGTGGCTCCCAGGGAACCACAATTTGGTTCCCAGCACCCATATCAGGCAGCTCGCCATGACTCCAAAGGATGCTATGTCCTCTCCTGGCCTCTGCACGCAAGTGCACTCATGTACATATACCCTACACAGACACCTTTATATACATGATTTTTTAAAAAAAATAATTAAAATATAAATTATTTCCAGTGAATCAGAAGTGTGTTTATGATGAAAGAAAAGCCAGTGGAAAATGGCATAAACCACAAACCAGTATCCCCTTCTCTCTTTTTTACTGTTGGTTTTATATGCCAAAACATAACCTTAGCCAGTAGGCAATATATAATGATATAATTAATGGGTGGGTTTAATTGTCTCTGTTCTGCTTTCCTGGTTTTTTTTTTTTTAACATATAGTTCACATGAATAGCCTGTGCGGAAAGAAACACAAAGTAGTTTGTTGGAGAGAAGAAGATCTTTGCTGAAGGTTAAGTTTCACAGGTTTGAGCTGGGGCAGGAAATGGGGATAGAGAGTTCCAGGTGTGGGGAAGAGGTCAGAGGCTGGAGTCCAGAAAATCATGGGTGCTGAGAGTGGACCCCAGGAGTCGTATGTTAAAAACACAGTCTCCAAAAAGAGTCTGTGGTATCTGGAGGTGGGGCCTTGGGGAGGTAACGAGGCTTGGGTGCAGTCATAAGGGTGGGGTTCCAACAAGGGTGTTAGTGGCTTTCTAAGAAGAGGAAGAGAGAGGTGATTTGGTACCTTAGCGTTGTGTCATCCTGGGATAGCGCGGACAAGAAGACCCTGAAGGCCAGCACCATGCTCTCATACTTCTCAGTCTCCAGAACTATGAGTTACATAAACTTTTAAAACATTAACCTTTAAAAGTTTTGTACATATATACAATGTATCTAACCATACCCGCCTCCCCATTTCCTCCCTCCAGCTCAACCCCATGCATCTCCCATCTGACTTCATGTTTCTTTTTTTATTCTTGTAACACACTGAGTCTAATTAGCACCCCCCATGTGCACATGGGTGTGGGGACATCCAGAGACACGAGCTTCTGAGCTGCCATTCCCCTAGGAAAGAGTGACTTTCTCTCCAAGCAGCCAGCAACTACCAATGGCTCCTCAGCCAAGAGCGGGGCCCCAGGAGTAACATCCCTGATCCGTGCTGGAATTTTCACCAGTTTGATCTTGTAATGCATCATGTGCAGGTAACCACACCTGCTGTGAGCCCACGTGTGTAAAGGCCTTTCCAAAGGGCTCTTACAGTCTATCTGCCCCTTCTTCAGAGATGTTCCCTGAGCCTTGGTGGGAAAGGAATGGGCATAGATGTCCCCTCTACGGCTGAGCACTTGTTCTCAGCCCTTTGAACAGTTACGAGTCTCTGCATTAACTGATTTCTGTTAGTGGAGGCTGTTTATTGTTTTCTGACCACCCAGACCCGAAATAACCACACAGAAACTGTATTGATTAAATACTGCTTGGCCTATTAGCTCACGCTTCTTATTGGCTAGCTCTTACATCTTAAATTAACCCATTTCTATTATTTTATACTTTACCACCAGGCTCATGGTTTACCAGCAAGGTTCTGGCGTGTCTGTCTCCTGTGGCAGTTCCATGGCGTCTCCTTAACTCCGCCTTCTTTTTCCTCTATCTGCTTGGAATTACCACCCTGCCCTATTCTGCTAAGCCATTGGCCAAAAGAGCTTTATTCATTAACCAGTAAAAGCAACACATATACAGAAGGACTTTACATACCAGATTCCTGCTGCAATAAATTCTTCTGACCAAGGTTGAGAGCAGCCTAAGTTTGTGGTTATAAACATATTTAGAAGCTGTTTGACAACCCCATTTAGAAAAGCAACATCAATAGATTATTCCCTAGAGCCTGTGATTGTCTTAGCCAGAGGTTTTGATTATGTTTATATCACCAGCAGTCAATTCCCTTTAGCAGAACGTGTCTCCAGTTCTCTCTATCAAGAGAGCAATTGTTTGCCCCTATGAATGGCCCAGCCACTGTTACACCAGGGGACACATCTTGCCTGACATGCAGGGTCCAGAGTTGGTTAAGACCATTGATGTCTTTTCTCTCCCAGCAGTCAGCATAGCCCCTCCCAGCACTAAAAAAGCTGCCAGAATGGAGCCTCTTAGTCAGGTCAAGATTTATTTCTCTGTGTCTGGCAACTGAAGGGAGCCACACAAACTTGTAATCATCACAACCTACTTCACCTCCAGGATCCATCACAGCAAGAAAACAGATGGACATGCTGGCATCCTGAGGCCATGAAGTAAGTGGCTAATGATGGGTGGAAGGACGAGAGACCACTGACAGAAGAAGAATCTAGAGACAAGAAGGGGATAAGCTTAACACGATCTTGGACACAGCCGTGAAAGTGGAGGTAGATCTGAGAACCCTGGGAAGGCTTCATTAAGAGCTAGATTGGGGCTACCAAGGGGGTGATGACCAATTCCTGGTTTCAATTGTATACTCTTCATGGTAAATAAACTTCTCAAAGGATAAAAAAGAATCAGATGTCAAAAAGTTATATAGAAGGATGGGTTAGATGGCTGAGTGGGTGAAGGCACTTGATAATGAAGCTCCATGCCTCCATCCCACATACTGGAAGGAAAGAACCAACTCCTTCAGGATGTCCTCTGGCCACCACACAAGTACCAGAGCACACAATCACATGTGCAGGCACGCACACACACGCACACACAAACACACACACTTAATTAATGTCAATAAATAAATAAATGTGATAATAAAATTCCAGAGGGAGGAGAGAATTCTTGAAAGGGAGCTGAGATAGGATGAAAAAGAGAATCCTTCTGTCCACAAGGCCAAGCAGACAGGACACCCAGTAGTGATGACAGTGATGAC
>PVIU01012228.1:35090-61065 GCA_004026605.1 Ondatra zibethicus
TGTGTGTGTGTATGTGTGTATGTGTGTGTGTATGTGTGTGTGTGTTCACATGTGTGGGCTTGAGTGTGTGCAGGTGTACACACGTGTATGTATGTGCATGTGGAGGTCAGCAGTCAGCATCAGGTATGCCCTCTGTACTTACTGAATTAGTAAGTGGACCCAGCACTTACTAAACCAGCTAGTCTAGCTACCCGGTTTCCCTCTTCCTGAACCCCTGTCTCAGCCTCCTGAGCCCTGGGATGCCTGGCTTTTATGTGGGTGCTGGGGACCCCAACTCAAGCTCTCATGCTTTATCAGCTGAGCCATCTCACCAGGTCCTCTGAGGAGTACTTTGATGGTCTTGAAAACAGTGCCTGGCACTTAGTAGAATATACAGGTGGTTGGTTGGTTGCTCGGTTGGTTGGTTGGTTGGTTGCTCAGTCGGTTGGTTGCTCGCTTGTTTGTTTGGTTGGTTGCTCGGTTGGTTGGTTGGTTGGTTGGTTGCTCAGTCGGTTGGTTGGCTGGTTGCTTGGTTGCTTGGTTGTTTGGTTGGTTGGTTGGTTGCTCGGTTGGTTGGTTGGTTGGTTGGTTGGTTGGTTGGTTGGTTGGTTGGTTGGTTGGTTGGTTGGTTGGTTGGTTGGTTGGTTGGTTGGTTGGTTGGTTGGTTGGTTGGTTGGTTGGTTAATCAGTCTGTTTTAGCAGGAAAGGATGAGATTTTTAAATTCTGTTTTCAGTAAAGGTTTACAGAGAGCTGAGACAGCCTGGGTATCTTCATAAGGGATCTTATCACCTGCAAGATTAATTTCCTCATTATTTCTGCTGCAGATTATCTTCCCTCCATGGCTCCCGTCTCCTCCGTGCCGACAGAGCTGGTGTCCTCTGGCAATAGCCCCCACCAAGCTGTCTCCCTGACTCTGCCACTAAGCTTTTCCCCAAAGTACAAAAGAGCCTTCACGGGTGCATTCTTCAAGTGCAGGGGGTCCAGGCCAGGAGGAGCCCTCAGCACAGGAACCCTCAGCCCAGGAGGCATAGGAGTCAGTGCCGACCCATCTCACCCACCTCTCGGCAGCTGGTCTGAACAACAGCTCCCAGCTTCCTCATCATGGACATGTTTGCTAATGAACCATTTACATCTTTGTAAATCCACTTATGCATGTGTATGTGTACATATGTGTGCATGTGTTGTGGGTATGTGCTGTGTGCATATGTTTGTGCATGTGTTGTTGCATGTACATATATTATGTGTACATGTGAATATGTTGCATGTGTCTACGTGTGTTGTATGTCTATGCACAGGCTTGTACATGTGTTGTGTGCATGTATATATGGTGCATGTGCGTATGTTGTGTGAATGTATATATGTTGTACATGCATGTGCATGTCCATATGTTGTGTGTGTGCATGTGGAGACTGAGGTTGATGTCACTTTCTACCTTGCTTTTTGAGGCACTGTCTCTCACTGGACCTGAAGCTTACCAGTTTGGCTAGGTGGCTGGTCATCCAATGCCAGGAAGTCTCCTGTCTCTGTCTCCCTGGAGCTGATGTTACAGGAGCTCACACTATGCCCAGCTTTTTAAGTGGGGGATGGGGATTCAGATTGAAGCCATTCAAACTTGTGCTCCAAAGACCGAACCACCTCCCAAGACCCCGTTCTCACATCCTGTTTACTGGGGTTGACCCTTAAATGAATAATTACTCTAAAGTCCTAGTCTCAGATTCTGCTTTGAAACAAACTCACCCATAATCTTCATTCATTACAGGGTAAGCACTCTGAGGACCATGTTGGGCAAAGGGATACACCACACAGGCCCTCCATCGGGACCACAAGACTTTCTCCCCTAACTGCTGGGCGTGCTGCGCTTGGCTCTCACTCTCCTACAGGGACTGCCTCGGCTGCAGAGAGCTGCTTAGACCACAGTCGCGTCTCAGGGATCTCCACCTCCAGGGATGGGTGGCCTGCATTTGGTGGCATACTGGCCTGGTCCTCTGCACCCAAACTAGGACACTCCTGAGGGGTCACCCAGTTTCAGGATTTCCTGGAAGCTTGGCTAAGCCTCCAGTTAGATTGTGCAGCCGTTCTCAGGCTCCACTGCCCAATCCTATGGGGACCTTTGTACCCACAGATATGGACCCAAGCGCTCACCCTGACATGCATGTTGGACTCTGTCTTCACAGTGGAGTGTCTCTGCAGTACAGGTCAGTGTAGGCCCAATCCCCAGCTTATAGTCAATGTATGCTATTGGTTCAATTTGGTGGTGGCAAAAGTCTTCATGAAAACTCTACCAGTCCCATCTGTGATGTTAAGTAAAGTAAGGTTCTTCCATCCATTGTCAACTTTCCTCTGCCCTTTTGGAATCTGAGCAGATCAGTGCCAGCAATGGCCCAAGGCTCAAGTATGACTAAAACATTCCCAGTCTCCCAACTCCTAGCCTCTTCACCTGCCTCCTAGCATCAACCCAAGGCTACAAAAGCAAAAACCAATCTCATCCTGGATACCACAAGCCAGAAACCAACTGGCTGCTCTTGACCTGCGTAGAATTCGGATGCTGTTTATTGCAAACTGTACCTGGGGCTGAAGAGAGCAATGAGCTGTAAATAAGTCATCGTCCATGCACCTAAATCTCTCTGAAAATGATTAATTGCCCAAGGCTAGGAACTGAGTGTTCTGATGTCTGCCTATTGAAGACAGTTTGGCTCCACCTGCCCGCTGGTCCGGCAGCAGAGAGCTGGCACGCAGACAGTGGGATCCAGAGGACTGGCCTAGGGAACAGCATCTGCTTAGGATGAGGTCACAGCAGGTCGGGAGCATGATGGGAGTGGTGGCCAGCTAGCATGGCCAAACTCTGAAGCACTTCCTGGCTCTGGGTAATGAAGGTGCAGAGTTTTCTGTCTTCTTTTAGATAATGAACCTGTGCATTAAGCGTCGGATTTGGTAAACAAGTGGAGCCTTTGATCCGCAAATCCTCTCCTTTCCAATGTGACCAGTGATGAATTCAGCTGCAAGGATGGTCATCGAAGTCCTTTGAAAACAGTCACAAAAGACTGGAAATAGCCTGAATGTCCACCTAAAGGGGAATCTGTTAAATAAGTCACAGTCTAACATGGCAGAAAAAGTAGTCATTAAAACCGAGGCTATGGGAGACTAGAAGGATGCTTCGGTCAGTAAAGTTTTTGCCTCAAAAGCATGAGGACCTGAGTGCAGATCTTCAGCTCCCGTGTAAAAGCCAGCTTGATAATGTCCATCTATAATCCCAGTACGGGCACGTATAGAGACACTCAGATCCCTGCAACTCACTGGCCAGCCAGCCTAGCTGAATCAGCGAACTGAAGGTTCAGTGAGAGACTTTGTCTCAAAAAGGAGGGCGGGGCTGGGAGCTGGACACTCGGCACTGAAGGGCGCTTGCAGGTCTTGTGGAGCACAGTTCCCAACAACCACATCAGGCGGCACACAACCACCTGCAACTCCAGCTCCAGGGGATCTGATGCCCTCTTCTGGCTTCTCCGGGCACCTGGACCAATATGTACAGATATATAATTAAAAATTAAATCTAAAAAGTGAAAAAGTGGAGCATAATCAGTAATCAATGACCCCCCCAACATTGACCTTCAGCCTCCACACACATGCACACAAATAGGGCACACCCCCTAAAGTCCTGGTGTGTTGTTACACAAAAATGACGCTGTGTGTACCTTACTTCCATTAAAAAGGACGAAAAAGAAAAGGGGTGGAGACAAAGAGAAGGTCGTGTGCTCTGACCTGAAACCTCAAGTCTTCCCTGATAGAAAGTGTCTGGGTGCCCTGGAGCCCCAAAGACAGAAGCTGATTTGAGAGGATAATTTCTTAAAAAGAGGTTGGGAAGAGCAGCAGAGCCACAGGGGAAAGAATGAGATGGTGAATCCAGAGCACAGGGCTCCTGCCTCCCACTCTGAACTCTGTCTCCAAGAAGCTTCCCAGCCTGGCCATTCCCCAGCAGTGCTGGCCAGAGGAGTGGCTGAGGTCTCCTCTATGCCCGTATGTCATGCCTGGAGAAGGCGTCTAAGACTCTCTGGATCCTGGCACCAGCTCTGCCCTGACCGGCACAACCCAACTAAGCCTAATTCTCCTAAGGAACACAATAGTGGCTATGCTTCTGGGCCCCCTCTCCCCAGATCCACCCCAATATTCCACTTCTTGGGATGAGTTCCTAAGCGAAAGGCAGGTCAAGGAAGCCATATTGGGTGAGAGGACATGACCTTCCATTGTCACAGCTATGGATGAGGGCTGGACAGGTGGTTCAAGGAAAGACAAAGGCTTTTCCTTATCAATAGCCCATTCAGTATGGCTCTCCTCTCCTGTCTCTGCCTCTCTTTCCATCTTTTTGTGGAGTAGTTAGACCACAAAGAGCAAGGCTGGCCGTGATGTTGAGTCACAGGCAGACAGAGAAGGTCATTGAAAGGAAGGACAGAGAACACAGTGAAAATGTCTGTGTCCTGGGAACGAAGGACAGCGCTGCGGTCACCCTGCCAAGGACATTAAAGGGACTGTCATTCACTTCTCACACCAACCCTGAAATTCAAGAGACATCAGTCCCGGCTTAACCTTGGTTCTCTGGCATTTATGACTAGCTAAATCTTTGTCATGAGGTCTTTGGCAGCTGACATGTGCCCTGTAGGGTGGTCAACAATGCCAATGCCAGCAGCTATCTCCTTCACCCAGTTGTGACAACCAAAACTGTCTCCATGTGTTACTGTCACCATTTGTCCCTCAGGGCCCAGACCTATGGTAGGGGTGAATTCCGGTCAGAGAAGGCTCTAAGAGTTGGGCTCACTGGGTTAGATGATAACTTGAGAATACGCAGCCAACAAGTGGTGGGACCACGATCTCAACCTGGATACTACAGAGAAAACTTGTGACCAGAGTCCTGTATAATTTTAAACTATGTTTAATTATGGTGAGAAAGACCCATGTGTCCTAGCTTCTTTTCTGTTGCTATGAGAAAACACAGTGACCAAAAGCAACTTAGGGGAATAAAAGGTTTATTTGGCTTATACTTCTTGGTCACAGTTCACTGAGCGAAGTCAGAGCAGGAACTTGAAGCCAGCACCATGGGGAAACACTGTTTGCTGGCTCTCCCACACATCCACACTCAGGTAGCTTCCTTATACAGCCCGGGCCCAGGGAATGGTGCCGTCCACAGTTGGCTAGGCCCTCCTATATCAATTAGCAATTAAGACAATCCCCCACAGACAAGCCCACAAGCCAAGCAGACCTGGGCAATCACGCAGTTGAGGCTCCCTTCTCAGATGACCCTAGGCTGTGTCAAGGTGACAATTAAAGCTAACCAGGCCACCATGATATAAGTGACATTAAGTGGGGGAAAGATGGGTCTCGAGTTAAATGATGTCATCAAGGTCAGAGTCATGATGAAAAAACAATACCTAAAACATTTCCGTAGTTGGGTCTGGTAGGTAGAGGTCAAATGGCCACCCTTCTGGATCTTTGTCTGTGTTTTCCAGAACTTCCAAAATGGACATCTATGGGGGGGGGGAGTTGGCCATCAATAAACATTCAAAACAATATCCCATCCCACATACCAAAAAGAATTTAGCAAAATAGAGTTGAAAGGGGCACCGTGGCTGTGGTTTGCATGTGTTCTGATTATACCTGGTTTGCTCAACTGCTCATTTTCCCAACCTCATGCGTATTCACACAGTGGGACCCCATACAACAAGAGCGGGATCGGTTGGTTCTGTTTCCAGCTAGACCTGGCACTGGGCTCCACCTAGGAGCAAGCTGTGCATTTCCTCAGCCTCTTCCTTTCAGACGGAGAGTCCCGTGCACGGAAAGAAACAAAATTCAAAGAACAGTGAGATTTACTCCTCTCCATTTCCTCGGGGAGGGGAGGGGGACTGACTTCCAAAGAGCACACTGCCCAGATGAACTTAAACACAGAGCAAAACTCTCCTCCCACACACCAACACTGGCCTAGTCAGGGTTTCCATTGCTGTCACGAAACACCATGACCAAAAGCAATTTGGAAGGAGAGGGTTTATTCGGCTTACACTTCCATGTCATGGTCCCTCACTGAAGTCAAGACAGGAACTCAAACAGGACAGGAATCTGGAGGCAGGAGCTGATGCAGAGGCCATGGAGTGTGCTGTTTACTGTCTTGCTCCTCATGGCTTTCTCAGTCTGCTTTCTTATAGAACCCAGGACCACCATCCTGCAGATGTCCCCACCCACAATGAGCTGGGCCCTCCCCATCAATCATTAAGAAAATGCCCTACAGCTGGATTTGCCTTCACAAAATCCAGCTGTAGGGCATTTTCTTAAAGGAAGTTGTTGCCTCCTTTCAGATGACTCTAGTCACGTGTTGACATAAAATTACTCCAGGATAAACACCCACAAAGACACAGGCTTCTTTCCCCAGGAAGAGGAGTTGAGAAGCCAGCCTTGTACATAACACTGCTGGCAAACTCAGGGTCTGTGTGCCTCTCCAGGGCTCTCTGCAAATGGCTACTTGTGAAAGGGACAGGTGATGGCTTCAGATCCAAATGCAGCTGGACATGCTTCAAAGCTGTCCTCACCACACACTTGCCACCTGCGTGACCCTGAGCTGTTGATTTACCTTCAGAAGCTAAATGTCTGCTTCATAGATATGACTCTGTCCCTCTCCCCCTCTCCCCATATGTGTATGTGTGTGGAGTGTCCACTGAGATAAGTAACTAAGATAAGTGTTGAGACCGACATGGGAACCCTGGACTGGGCTGTACCATTTGTAGGCTAGCCCAGTTAATAGGGGTCATAAGCATCCATGGGGTGAAGTAGGTTTTAGTCACAGAGAAGTGGATGAACGTCTTGTTGCTAATGTGACAGATTACATAACTTGTTGGCTTTAAAGGCCATCCTCAGAGTAATTACCTGACAGTTCCAGGCAGTTAGAAGTCCAAAACTGAGTCTTACAGGTTCAAAATCAAGCTTACTGGGCAGTTGTGTTCCTTCTGAGCAGGTGGAGAAGGTTCTTCTTTTCAGCCTCTAGAGACTTCCACACTCACTCCTTGCCTAGGGGTTACTTTCTCCTTCTTCAGAACAAGCTGGGTAAGGCTCAGTGTGGTCATGCACACCTTTAGTCCCAGCACTTGGGAGGCAGAGGCAGGCCGATCTCTATGGGTTTGAGGTTAGCCTGCTCTACAGAGTGTCCCAGGCTAGCCAGGGCTACATAGTAAGACTTTGTCTTAAAGAAAGAAAAGAAGGAGGGAAGGAAGGAAGGGGAAGGAGGAAGAGAGGGAAGAAGAAAGGGAGGACAGGGTGGGAAACAATCTTGAAAGTGTCTCCTCTTCTCTTTCTCTCTCCCCTTCTCTATTGGATTCATCTATCCTTATAAGAACCCTTAAAATCACTCAAGAGACAGAGGCAGGAGGATCTCTGTGAGTTTAAGATCAGACTGGTCTACAGAGTGAGTTCAAGGACAGGCTCCAGAGCTACACAGAGAAACTCTGTCTCAAAAAAAAAAAAACCCACAAAACCCTTAAGATCAACTATGGGGCCTGGGCGTGATAGTCCCCTGGGGACTGGCTTGTATGCACGATGCCACAGTTCTCCCCAGCACCACATAAACAGACCTGGCGGTGTTCACCTGGAATCTTAGCACTTGGAGAAGGATGCAGAAGGATCAGAAATTCAACGTCATCCTCTACTACAAAGCAATCTGGAGGTTGGTGTGGGCAACGTGGGACCCAATCCAGAAAGGCAGGAAGGTGGCTACAACCATCCCAGATGAAAATCAAGACTCTTCGTTTCAATTATCTCCAGAGACCCTTTTGTCACGTGAAATATTCACAAGTTTCAGTGGTCAGGATGTGAACACCTTTGTTGGGGAGGCACCGAGTACTGACCATGGGTCTGTAGCTCCTCACAGTCTCCACAGCTTGGACCTGAGCTGATACCATAGTTTGTTGAACACGTACCACATGTCAGGCTCCCCAGAGAAGCCCCAGTTTCTGCTAAAGGGGAGGTTACATTTGGAGATCTTCCCCCAGGCTAAGTCCTACCTCTATCTGTCACCAATCCTGAATTCCATTTTCTAGAAACATCCCACTGCATGAAAACACTTTCCCAGGCTCTGCTCAACCAAATGCTGTCATTTTAATGATGAGCTGGTATCTGGGGGACCCAATGAGTCACCAAGTAGACACAGGAAGATCATCCTAAAAGCAAGTGAAGGGCCTCCCATACCTTAGGGCTACGGCACTCTCGAGCTAAGTAGATAGTCATCTCCAGAAGACGTAGCACAGAGAACTCAAGGGCTGCAAGGACACAGATAACTTCTAGTACGGCCCAAACATTCACTGGGCAATGTGTTCTAAACTAGCTAAGAAGTATGTAAATACATTGGGCATAGAATGCTCACAGCCCAGCACAAAGTCAGCTGCACAGGTTGCCACTATGGAGTGACCGGCATTGCTGTTTCTGTTCCTAGCTACTTCTCATGCGACCAGCAACACTCCCGTGGGAGCTGCCTATGAGTCATGACGGGTGTGTCCTTCCCTCTCAGAGCCTGACGAGTTTCCCCGACATCCCTCAAGTCTCCTCTGTTTCAGCCCTCCCCTAGGGAAACTTCTCAAACCCCACTAGAAAGCATTGGGTCTCCTGTTTAACACTCTCATAGGATCCTGGGTTTTCTTTGTAGCCATCATCCCAATTATTAAGTAATTATTTATGTAATAATTTGTTTGACCTCTGACTTCTTCAACAGTATGAGCTCTCCAAGGACAGCCATTAATTGGGACCACGTGACTGATTCTGTCTCATGGGCTCATCCGTGTTGCTTCTGGGAACATGCTCAGCAAAGATGGTGTGTCAGCTCTCCGGTTACCAGCTTCCTACAACACAGATGATGGCATCCATCAACCTGCATCACTGAGTGACAATCCAAAGAGCACCCGCTATCAATTATGCTGAGTTTATTTTGTAGAAATGAGAAGGGAGGTGGGCGTTACTTAACATGGTCTGGGATTTCAAAGCTAAGATCTTTGCATTTCTGTAGACTTGGCCTATCCTGACCAACACGTTATTGTATTCCCTGTGCATGACACAGCAGAGAACACACAAAAATAAATGAGTGGCGGTCTTCTGAAACCACAGACAGTGTTTCCCATCGGTGGGCATGGAACAGCAGTGCCTACAGTCCCCAAAGCAAAAATCCAGCCACGTACTGTCTGAGAACACAAGACTGTAAAATTCTCAGTCATAAATGGGACAGTTAGCACCCCCTCCAAGGCTAGACCAGAAAGAATGTGAGAGCTGGAATAACGGTGGAGTACTGTGGACGCTGTCTTCTGGGGCTGGACACAGCCCTTACGGTCCTGAATTCATAGCATCTGTGATTACCAAGACACTGTCCATCAGCATCCTGTCATGGCGTGGGGAGGGGCTTGCGAGGCCCAGCCGCTCCTTGAGGATTTACAGGTAGTTCATGGTCCAAGGGGAAGGAGACATTTCTTCAATGGTGGGACCCACAGGAAGCACGCCCATGTTTTGTAAATAACCTTTCACCCCTTCTCCTATAAGCAATCCTAATTAAACTCATCCACTCACTAAGAGGGAGGCGGCAACTCGCTGAGAAGAGGAAAGGGATCAGTGAGGGGGTGAGGTGGACAGGAGAGCGTGGTGATGAACATGACCAAGTCTGTTACACACAGGTATGAAAACATCACTGATGAAAGCCATTGTGTATAATAAATATGTGCTAATAAATAAATCCAGGGTTTCTGTCACCCAGTCCAGCAGCTAGAAATGCAGGCTCTTTGACCTTGAAGCCGGAGGACTCAGGTCACAAAAGCATTCATCGAAGCCGAGCACAATTAGGTACTCAACAGACTGGAGAAACCCACTACAACCCAAGCCATTAGTCACAGGGCATTGTTTAGAAATGGGTTCAATTTATAATATTTATGAATTGATCTGTGGGAACCCATAAACACTGCTCATCAATACAACTAATTGGCTTTATGGCTTTGTTTGGTTGGCTGATGCTTCAGGCTCCTGTTGTTAGGGTCTTAAGGAAAACAGGAATTCACACACACTGAAGTTTGGCTAGAAATGCTGCATGCTGGGGGTCCAGCCAGAGAACTGAGTGAAACTGGTACATTTAAGAAGTGGGGGTCACTGCAGATGTCATTTGAGTGGTAGGGTGCTTGTCCAGTAAGCATGAAACTCTAGGATTGATTCCCCAGCCCTATATAAACCTGTGTGGTAGTGCATGCTCGTAACACTAGCACTAAAGAGGTGGAGGCAGGAGGATCAGAAGTTCAAGGTCATACAAAAACATCTTTGCCCTCCCATCCACCTCTGGGTCTCAGTTTATCATGTTCAATGGAAAAGGAACAAAGGAGCTGTGGTGCTGTGTTTGTTTTGCTTTGAAGATTTATTTGTTTTCATTCTGTTTGGGTGTTTTGTCTGCATGTGTGTCTGTGTACCACGCATGTGCAGTACCCACAGAGGCTAGAAGAGGTCATCAGATCTGCAACTGGAGTCACAGATGATTGTTAGCCACCGCACAGGTGCTAGAAATCAAACCCAGGTCCTTTGGAAGAACAGCCAGTGCTCTTAACCACTGAACCATCTCTCCAGGCCCACAGCTACTGTGTTTAACATACACCAGCTCCTGGGTGTCACTGGCAGAAGGCAGGGTTGATAGTAACTTAACACTCCAACCTGCTCCTCGTGGGCGGCGTGGATTTTAGAAGCTCTGACAGAAACACTGGTGCTGGTAGCTGGACGTTGACCAAACCAGATGAAGCTTGTAGCTATAGCATAAAGAGTAGCTTCAAGGACACAAAGAAATGAGGTTGACCAGAAGGCTCAGCCGGCAAAGGCTCTCTCCATGAAGCCCAACAACCTAAGTTGGATCCCTGGGATCTATATGCTGGGAAGAGAGCATCAACTCCTGCAAGTTGTCCTCTGGCCTCATGTATACTGCGGCAGGTGCTTACACACACACACACACTCTAATGTAATAAACAAATGCCTAGATGCCTGTGTTTTTGAGATTCTCCATGTATGTGTGCCCTCTGTCCAGGAAGCCTGTGATGTGATGGATGTGGCCCCTATTGCTATCACAGGAGCTACAGTGGTGAGATCAGCTGCCAACCGCAATAAGGAGATGTGGGCTTGTTCGTGCTGCTGTCTCTTTTTAGCCTAGGGCTTTGTTCCAATTAGGCTAGGACTCTGAGCTACATCCCCAGCCCTCTTTCCACTCTTTACCTTGAGACACTGTCTCAACTAGACTACCCAAGCTGGCTTTTGAAGTCACTCTTGTGGCTCGTACTGGCCTTGAACTTGTGACCCTCCTGCCTCAGCCTCCCAAGCAGCCGGAACTCCAGGCCTGCACCCCTAGACCAAGAGAGCAATACGGTTTTTAATGGGGACTTCAGGGACTCTTTGCAGGGCCAGGTTGCTGAATTTGCATGTAAAGAATAGCAAGAAAGACTTCCAAAGGGAGTAGAAGTCTGCTTGGGTGGTGAACACACCTCCAAGCTGCAGAAAAGAAAAATGCTTCAGATGGACTGAGACGGGGAAGGGTGCAGAAGCCAGTGCTCAAGGACCTGCCAGTCCTCCAAGAAGGTGAGACCCATTAGGGAGTGAGGGAGCAGGAAAAGAGTGGGGTGGGTACCCAGCCTAGAGGTTTTGAGATTTTTGTTCTCTGTCTCCCAAATGCAGGACAATGACCCAAGTAGGAAAGACAGACCAAAAACATTTTAAAAGCTCAAAAATTGAATGAACGAATGAATGAATGAACAAAAACACTAGACTTGGTAGATCACTGATGTTGATCCCTTTATGCGACAAATGGCTTGGGTAGGAGCTTGCTAGAAGAGTTTGGGCTCCTTTTCCAGCCAGAGTTTATTCTTCAAGACATTTCGTCTCAGTATTTGGATGTTGGGTAATTTATCTTTATTGAACCTGCCCTTCCTCTTCCTTACTCCTCCTCCCTCCTCTCTCCTCCTCCTCCTGGCTGCCTGTCTCCTTTCACATGTCACAAATCTAGGCACTTCATAATCAACTTGATGGGGTTTAAAAACATAATGGAGAGGCCTCGGGATCCCACCTTGGTCCCGACCGGACCTTCATTGCACCACGGTGGCTTTTGGACGAGCCCCTAACTTGCGTGTGTTAGACTCCTTACCAGGAAGCCTACATAAGACCAATCTAGCCCCCCTAAAAGCAGGTGACAGTAGGTGGCTTGAACAGTTAGTGGGCCACTGACAGTGAGACCAGGAGCCATCCCTCATGGATGATCTCGCTTTTTGCAGCCCATTTCCTATGAAGAGAAACCTTGCTCAGCCTAGAAATGAGGGGGAGGGCCTTATGGGAGGTCTTACCCTCTCTGAGGAGCAGATGAGGGTGGGGGAGTGGGAGGGAAGAGAGGGGGAACTGGACTAGTATGTAAAAAAAATAAAAGTTAAATAAAAAAAAAACCATGGAAAGGAATCCCTGAGAGTGTCTGCAAGGGATTCATTCGCTAGACTGGGTTAACTGAGCCAGAAGACCACCCCTGAATTTGAATGGCGCCATTCCACGCTGGGGATAGGGGTCCTGGTCCAAATGAAATGGAGGAAGCAGGCTGAGCACAGGTATCCACTCTTCTCTGCTTCCTGACTATTGACACAATGTGGCCAGCCGCAGGATATGGCCCCCGCCATTATAGACGCGCATGCGCCCCTAGAATTGCGAGCCAACAATAAACCCTTTCCTCTTCAAGTTGGGTTTGTCAGGTATTTCCTGACAGCAGCGGGACAAGTGTCCGCTTTCTCAGTTCTAAATCCAGACTCCCAGGGGAACTTTCTAATTGGCCCATCACAGGTCAGGAATCTATTTCTAAACCAGTCCCCTAAGGCGAAATGTAGGGTCTGAGAAGTAACTACAGCCACTTTCTTCAGGTCCTCATGATTAGAGTGCAGGACTGTGTGGGAACTGGCTTTACTTGAGAAAATAAATTTCCCAAGAATAAATCTCTGTGCGTAATCCCTTCAAACTCTGACAGCTTGAAGATCTGAATTCCAGATAAGGTGTCCACTGTTGAAAATAGTTAATAATGTGATTTTTCTTTTCTTTTTTTTTTTTTAAATAATGATCTTTAGTCAGGGCTAGCTAGCGCTACCCTTAAGCTGCCTAGGGCACGTGACAGTATTCTGTGCCCGGCAGAGTCCAGCAGAGGAGTTGTAACAGCGGACAAAGCAATTCACCTTGAACCGCTCCCCAATCCTTGGCCTCTCAATCCTGTCAAAGAAGATGGTGGTCCCAGTGGACACATGCATAAGCCCACAGATGACTCCGGCTGCCAGGTTGGCGGAAGCTCTTCTCTGTGTGTCATAGGGAGTTGGCCCCAGCTGCCATCGGCGCACTCTGGCTGGCTCCACAGATGGCAAATGGAGGGCTTGCTCTGCCCCTTGCCCCCTGGTTCAGATGCTGGCTCTTGGAGCCAGCCCTCGCTAGGCACAGCAGGGTGGGCAAGGCAAAAGGAAAGCTGCTGGCAAGAGCAGAAGCAGGGGCTATTTATTTTCTGCTGGCCACGGCAGCCTGGAAGGCACCATGAAGGGTGTGGGCAACCAGACCTCAGCAGATGACGGAACTTTATCAAGTAAGGGAGATGGGGAAGTCTGGAAAATTACAGCCCCACTTGCCAAGTCTCAGGGACACCTGCATCTAATTTAACATAAGGAAGTCTTTATGGAAAAACACATCTACCTTCCCTACTGCCGCTCTCATTAACTCTAGATCATTCTGTCTCCTAATGTGCTCTCACACTTGTCCTTCCCTCTATCCCCAGCCTGCCAGCTCTCAACCTCCACCATCTCCATCTGCCTAAGGAGCTTCCCAAATGCCCGGTCATGTGGGGGCTCACCCATTCCCCACCCAGGGACCAAAGTGGCCTTTCTAAGTTGCGGGTTGCATTTTGTCTCCTTTCTAGCTTCAGGCCAGCAGCGAGGGCCAGAGGGATGACTCAGCAGTTAAGAGCATACACTGCTCTTGCAAAAGACTCAAGTTCAGCCCCCAGCAACTATGGCAGGCAACTCACAACTGCATCCAATGCTTATGGCTTCCACAGGCACCAGTACACACACACACACACACACAAACTCACACACACACACACACACACACACACCAATTAAAGGTAAAATAGAATTATTTTAGCGCAGTGACTGCTCTGAGCATAGACTCCCAAATCCTTTACCCCAGCCCCCAAGCCCTCCACAAGCTACTCCTGATCTACCTCAGAAACTTCTAAGCCCTATTGCTGTGGTGTGTAGCAGGTGCCTCGGTACCCTGCCTTTACCATATTGGCCCAGATTTAAAAGCTGATATCTGCTTCAAGGACTTATCTTTGGTAGCTAGAGCCTACTTCTGCATGGCAGAATAGATGTCAGGGAAAGAGTACAGACCCAGGATAATAACAGAAGTTGGAGAATTGTAGGATCCAGCCATGATAAGTTTAATAAAAGCGTGAGTCTCAGTAGTTTACCCTATGGCAATACCTGGTTGCAAGAAAGACCATAAACTGAGACCACCCAGGCACCACCCAGGAACAGACCATCCAAGGGAAATACCCAATGCTCCAACCTTTGTAGATAGGATCACCTGCCAGCACACACCCATCGCTTTTCACCAGGGCACCCCGAGACACATGTCAGCCAATCAGGATTGAACCCGTCACCCCAAACCCTGCTAATGAACTTCTCTGGTTTTTGCCTTTAAATAGTGCTCTCTAGAAGGGTGGGGTACCTCCCCTCACTGCTGCGCTGACGAGGTTCCTGACAGCTTGCACACATGCACAAGAATAAATCTTGCTTTTGCATTTTGGTGAGTCAGTCTCCCTGGTGGTCTTTTGGGGTCCCCACGGACTGGGCACAACAGAATCTATATGCTTCCAAGTAGTGATTGTAATGGTTTGTCCTGTCCATTTAAGAGGAAAGCCCCCATCTACCCCTGTCTGAAGAAGCAAGCGGATCTTCCTTCTGCTTCCAGACTGAGAGCCCTTTCCATCTCTCTTCTAAAGAGGTAGCTTCTCCTACACCCCCCCATTTCTCTTTCTCTCTCTGCCTCTCTCTCCTCGTTCCCCTTCTCCCTCTCTCTCCCCTTTCTCCTTCCCTTCCATAACCCACTAAATAAATATCTAACCGCACTCTACATCACGTGCCTATCCATCTCTGTCTCTCACCCACTGTGGCTCCTCGTGGGACCAGCTGACCCGCCGAGGTCTCTCACCTACTGTGTGGCTCCCTGCGTGGGGCCCGCTGCCTACTGCCACCCCTTGGGGAATGGTGTCCTTTTATTTTTACCATTACAGTAGAGGCACACGCCTTTAATTCCAATACTCAGCAAGCAGAGGCAGGCAGATCTCTGTGAGTTCAAGGTCAGCCTGGTCTACAGAGCTAGTTCCAGGACAGCCAGGAATACACAAAGAAACCCTGAGAGAGAGAAAGAGATAGAGACAGAGAGAGAGACAGAGAGGAGAGAGAGAGAGAGAGGGAGAGGGGGGATCTATATCCCAGCTCCATCATCCTTGGGGTGGGACAACACAGTTGCATGTTCCCTTAGTCTTCAGAGTTCACCAGTTGGCCTGCTGGTGGAGCATACCATCCTCGAAGTGAAACAGCCTCATGGTCATGAAACACACTATATCTGTCCATCACTGGGATGGGGCTCCTTAGTTGTTCTAATTCCCTCATAGAAATGGGGGTTGAGAAAGTCTCACCTGTGCTTCCAGTGGCTCCTCCCAGCCATTTGCATGTAATTCCACCCCAATTGTATGTGACCTTGGGAAGTGTTAGACTGTAGGCTTATGGTGGGTTCACTAAGAGGAGCTTCGCCTACAGGTCTTTAGAGAGGCCATCACCCAAGCTGACAGAAGACTTTCCTAGAGGGAACCCTTCACACACACACAGGAGCACGCATGCGCGCGCACACACACATACAGACACGCACACGCACACACCTTGCTCTGTAAGTGAAGGCAGTTGATTCTCCAGGTTGAAGTTTGGTGGAATCGATCTTTAGTTTGTCACTGAGACCTGGAGAAGTAAGGTGCCATTTACAACTCCCCAGGAAAGGGATTCTCACAAGGCACACCAATGGTCATGTTTACGATAAAGGGCCTCTGCCAGCCCTGTGCTCTGTCTGCACAGGTTCACAACCCCAAGCCTACATGGTTATTTAACACCACTTTCTACTCAGAACTCTTGCATGCAGATTCTAATCTCAGGGTCTTTCTCAGGGGCAGTTCCAAAACAGGCGATTGTTTTCTATAACCGTATTTCTCACTTACACGCATGATTGCACGTGCCAGTCAGGAGTGTGCCACATCCTCTGAAGCCACTGGACCCTTGCACAAACTGTCCCCTCTACTAAGTACGTTTGCCCTCATGTTCACCCTCGTCCTATGACTCCTGGATGGATCTCATTTTACCCTGGAGCTCTGTCTTTAGCTTAGATCTACAATCTTAGATAGAACTTCTATGAATTCTCTCTCTCCCTCCCTCACCACCCTCTCTTTCTCTCTCTCTCTCTCTCTCTCACACACACACACACACACACACAAGCACACACAGTTTTGTTTCCCTGGGATTTTGCCCCTTGCCTGAAGTTTTGTGGTGGTGTTTGTTTGTGTGTTGTTTTGGTCATTGTTCTTAGCCTACCTGTCATTCTTTGCCCAGTGCTTGCGTTCCCTCATTGAAATGTAAAGTACTTGATAATAATGTTTGTGTCAGGGGCTTGTTTCTGCCTCCCCAGAGTGGGACACCATGAAGATAATCCGTAGCAAGTTAAATATATAGTGCATTGGCTTTTAAAAACTAGGAAGGAAAATGTGGAGACTGTAAAGTCACCCAGAAATGGAAATGCTTTGCATATGCTAATTGGATAATCATAAACACCATCACTCAGCATGAACTGTAGGCTAGGCATCTTGCCAAGGGTGTCTCAGTTAACCTTTATAGGCTGGCACCAATGCTGTCCGTGTTGGACAAAAGGAGAAAAAATAGTCACATCGGAGAAGCACACAGCAACCAAGGGAGGAGCTGGGATGTAAACCTAGAGGGTTTGGCACCAGCCAGCATTTACTTAACCTCTGGCTCTCTCTCCTACCTCTCTCCCAGGAATGAAACTCCATTTGGAGAGTGCTCCATCTTCACAGCGCCATGTGCAGAGTATCTCTCTCTCACAGGAAGTAAAGGCTTTGCAGATTCCCTGTGTGCCAGAATGTGGGCCAGTGAATGAATGCCAGCAAGGCAGGAAGATGTCCAGAAGATCTCTTGGGAAACATAGAAGAAGGCTACCTCTGAACAGTGAGAGCAAAATCACAAAAAAAAACTATCCTTGGTTGCCTGCTCAGTGTGTAGCTGGCATGCATGTGTATGTGCATGTGCACACTGTGGGATAATGCTCTTGTACATCGTAAAGATTTGTCACTCATATTGGTTTAATAAAATGCTGATTGGCCAGTAGCCAGGCAGGAAGTATAAGTGGAGTGACCAGACTAGAATTCTGGGAAGAGGAAAGGCAGAGACACAGTCACCAGCCAGATTCAGAGGAAGCAAGATGAGGATGCCTCACCGAGAAAAGGTACCAAGCCATGTGACTAAACACAGACAAGAATTATGGGTTAGTTTAAGTTGTAAGAGCTAGTTAATAATAAGCCCGAGCTAATAGGCCAAACAGTTTACAATTACTATAAGCCTCTGTGTGTTCCTTTGGGACTGAATGGTTGTGGAACCAGAAGGAACAGAAACCTCCATCTACAAATGGCACCCAAACATTTGGAAAGAATTTCCACATAAAGCTTGAGCAAGCTTTTAAAAAGGATTCTAGACAGACAAAAACAGAGTAAGGCACAGCTTCTTGGTAACAATCTTTACTCCTGTAGGCTATATTTGCTGGTGGGGAGCAGAGGCAGGCTCCTTTAGGAGAGGCTTCATGACTCAGCATTAGCAGCAAAAACCTCACAGTTTTTTAAGAGGTCCTACCACCAACCACTTAAATGATACTTATGAGCAGCTGGCAGCAGGCTTCTTGGTGGTGGCATGGGCAGAGAAATTCCACAGAGTTGTGGCAATAAACATGGTTCCCACCAGGACCTCCACCATGACTCTCAGGAAGCCGTCAAAGTCACATATTTAATCCTAGCCATGCCGATTAGCAGATTTAAGATTCATGTACTCAGAAAAAGAGATATATGGTAAAGACAGATTCAGACAGGAGAAAAAACTCTAAACAGTTTACAGTGTGTTTAAAAATATATGTAGGCTTGGAAGAGAAAAAAAAGGATAGAGAAAGTCCTTTAAAAAGATAGAGTAGCCAGGTGTGGTGGCTCATGATTTTAATCCCAATACTTGGGAGACAGAGGCAGGCAGATCTCTGTGAGTTTGAGGCCAGCCTGATCTACAGAGTGAGTTCCAGGACAGCCAAAGATACACAGAGAGAGCCTGTCTCAAAAAAACAAAAATTAAAAAATAAAAATAAAATAAATATAGTAAGAACAAAAGCCACATAAAGATGGAAATACATAGAGAGTCTGGATACTGTATGTTATTGTGTTGTCTTTGAATTGTTTGACTGCTGAGAAAGGAGCAACACCTGCTAAAAAAACATTTGATTATAAATGCTGCAGGATTAATCCAACCTATATATTTTGAAAAGGCTTTGACTTCAAAATTTAAGTCAAAAGATATGTTACTTTAGAGAAGAAGTTTTGCTTTTGTTTCCACAGGAAATGAGAGGCTGTGAATTCATTCTTGGTTAAGAAAAATAAGTTTGATTGAGGAAGACCCCCTGGAAAATCTCAAATGGGAATGGATGGCCCAGATGATCCAACATTTCAGAGTGCCTCTGTTGCAGTTTCCTCTGAGTTATGCATTCAGAACAGCTGCTGGCTGAGATGATCCAGCCTCACAGGATATGCCAGTCAGGACTTGACCATAATCGTAAATTTTCTTTGGGTACCCATAAGATTATCAGTGCCCCCAATCAGTAGGAAGTAGCTTAGAAAACTATGCCCACATTACCAAAAAATGGATTATGGATGTTTGTCTTTGTTTAGTGTGTTGGTTACAAGTTGTTATGGATAATGGTCAGGAAAAAAAGCTAAAAGGAGATTAGATTTAGGGTTCTTACTTTGAAAAGAAAAAGGAGAAATGCTGTGGGATAATGCTCCTGTACACTGCAAATATTTGTCAATCATATTGGTTTAATAAAATGCTGATTGGCCAGTAGCCAGGCAGGAAGTATAAGTGGGGCAACCAGGTGAGGAGAATTCTGGGAAGAGGAAAGGCAGAGACTCAGTCACCAGCCAGATGCAGAGGAAGAAAGATGAGAAGACCTTATTGAGAAAAGGTACCAAGCCATGTGGCTAAACATAGACAAGAATTATGGGTTAATTTAAGTTGTAAGAGCTAGTTAATAATAAGCCTGAACTAATAGGCCAAACCATTTATAATTAATATAAGCCTCTGTGTGTTTCTTTGGACCTGAATGACTGCAGGACTGAGGAGGACAGAAACTTTTGTCTACATGTGCATGTGTATGTGTGTATAAGGACATGTGGTTTTCTCAACTCTCCTGTGATTTAAGAACTAGTACTGGGCTAGAGAGATGGCTTGGTGGTTGAGAGCTCTTAATGCTCTTTCAAGGGACTCAAGTTTTGTATCCATCAGCTTCCAGTTGTCTAGAACTCCAGCTTCAGGGTGTTTGATGCCTTGGATCTCCATGAGCACCTACACGCATGTGCATGTATACCCGCAGAGACACACATAAATAGGTATAATTTTAAAATCTATAATAAAAACAAACAAACAGACAAAAACTAGTACTGCACTGAGAGATGACTCAGTCAGTGAAGAGCTTGTCATACATGAGGACAGCATGCTTGAGGACCTGGGTTCCATCCCTAGAACCCATGTTTTAAAAAAACATTAGACATGGTCGTGTGCATTTATAATCCCAGCACTATGGAGGAGAGACAGGCAGATTGTAGAGATCACCAGCCAGCTAGCCTAGCATGCTCGGTGAGTTTCAGACCAGTGAAAGCCCTCTTTTCTAAAGAAAAAATGGTGAACCAAATCTAAGAAATTACAGCCACAGTTGCTTCTGGCCTCCACATGCACACACCTGAACACACGTGAGCATATACAGAATGAACACACATGTGCATATTGCTATTACTATCATATTTCTATTGATAAATTTTTGAGAGGTTGGCTGATTTGCCAAGGCTCCCAAAGCTAACCCACAGCAGTGAGAGGGTCAAACTGTTCAGACAGAGGATCAGGTCTGAGCTTGGAAGCCCCTCCCAGTTCACCACGTCCCATGCTCAGTTACTCATCTTCCTATGTGACCTTAATTTCCTGGCTCCAGTTGTTCATGAGGCCTGGAAAACTACCCAGATGTCCCCTTGACCCCATTTTGATTTCGCTGCCTAAAACAGGTCCTCAGCAACAGCCAGCCACTGCATAACTCACAGCTCAGTCATCATCAGAAATGCCTAAGAACATAAAAGGATTAGGAAACCACCATGCACCACCACAAAAAAAAAGTATACAGGCGTGAAATGCCCACCAACAGCAAACACTCAGGCTAGGGAGATGACTCAGAGCACAGAGACCCAAGTTCCATCCTCAGAATCTATGTTTATAGAAAGAAAAAGCAAGTAACACAAAAACTAAGTGGGAACTGCTAAAGGCATCACACTCTCTGGATGTAGGACATGGCAAATCAAGTTGGCACTGAGCTAGAAGCTTCCTCCATGGCTGCTAGCTTTCATAATGTGGGCCACGGGGGGAGAGGTGTCATCAACAGTCCTACCCAGATGTGGGCCCTGCATATTAGCAATACTGACCTGCCGGGCAAGATGTGCCCGCTGGTGTGGTAGTGGCATGACTGTTGTGGGGGTAACCAGTCCCTTTCTGGGTGAATCTGAAGCCTGCCCCATAGGCGGGAATCCATGCTCTGCACTGTAAACCTGGTCACAAGATCTGGGGGAACTTACTAACTACTGTCACTCTGCTGGATGTAATGGTGTCAAACTGTCTTCTTCAAACTCATGTTTGCACCCATAGATAGTGATGTTCTCGTCCCTGTTCAGAGTGGACAGCAGTTGATATATCTCTGCAGCCTCAAGGAATGACTTTTTAAAAATCCTTTTGCCGTGGTCAGGTTATATAAACTTTTACTTTCAGAGCTGAGGAAGTAGTGTGGTTCCCTAGGGCTCGCTGGCCAGGCAGCCTAACCAAACCAGTGAGTTCCAGGCCAGTGAGAGATCCAGTGTACTAGTTATTTCTCTATTGCTGTTATGAAACACCATGGCCAAGGCAACTTATAAAGGAAAGCATTTAATTGGGTTTACGGTTTCAGTGGGTTATAACCCACGATTGAGGCACAAAGGCACAGCCACAGGAATAACTGAGAGCTCATGCCTTCAGCAAGCAGGAAACAGAACAGTACATAGGGAATGGCACGCATGATCTTTTAAAACCTCAAAGCGTGCCCCCAGCGACACACTTCCTCTAACAAGGCCACACCTCCTAATCCTTCCTAAACAGTTCCACCAAGTAGAGACAAAGCACTCAAACATAGGAACCTATGGGGGACATTTTTCTTCAAACCAACACACCCGGTTAAAAACAACAACAACAACATGGAAAGCACCTTAAAAATTACAGCTAAGGAGCTGGAGAGATGGCTCAGAAGTTAAGAGCACCAGCTTCTCTTCCAGAGGACCTGAGTTCAATTCCCAGCAACCACATGGTGGCTCACAACCATCTGTAATGAGATTTGGTGCCCTCTTCTGGCCTGCAGGTGCACGTGCAGGCAGAACACTGTATACATGATTAAAAAAAATCTTTAAAAAAAAAAAAGAATGACAGCTAAGGCTGTCCTCTGGCATCCACACAAACACACACACACACACACACACACACACACACACAAGCACCCTTGTTCTGTCCCAACAGCCTGTCTCTGACCCTCCTACTTCCTAAGCTCTTTCTCTGCATTGTCATGCTCGGTCCTCACAGGCCTAGTACTCTACCCATTCTCCCTGGGGAGTAAACTGAGGCTCTGCAAGCCCAAGCCAACACCCGAAGTTCAGGTGTGTCAGCCTGAGCCAACAGCCTCTCTGGCGCCACTCCTGTCCCCATGTTTGCGTCTTATTAATGTGTATTGCATGCGTTTTGGTCATCCCAGTCCCCACCTATTTCTATTCAGGAGCCAGAAGATTCCTGAGGAAGATGACACCCACTGAGCCACCAGACACCCTCTCTCAGAGGTGGAGTAAACAGTGAGGAGCTGACTGGCTGCCCTTTCTCCTTCGCCCCTCATCACCTAGGAACCCACACTTCGGCTTCCCCTTGGCCGGAAACTGAACAGACCCCAGGGCCCGATGGGACTACCCAGCCTCAAAACTGAGGAGCCCTAGCAGAATCGTTCTTGACTTTGCATAGTTTGGGGTTTTTTTTTCAGTTTCTTTCCCTGGAGGATATAAATAGTTACGGACCTGTCAAATCTACATCGGTGCTTCCCCTCTTTCAAAGGACCAAGACGGGAAAAGCTGCTTTAAGTGGGAGAAACCTTGATGACCTCCTCTGCCTGTGATGATGAAACTTTGATCTCCCAGCTCAGTCAGCCTGGTTTGAACCATCAAAGTCCACTACTCAACATCCTGTTCCTATTACTTCCTTATTTGATATTTTAATTGAACGGGTGCCATTGTTTCCTGGCCAATATTCCCCATCTGCTGCTTCTCCGTTTTTTTCCCGTGGAAGTGCCTGAGGCAACAACCCCTTCCTGGAACAAGATCTGCTCTCTCCGGCTTCCTCCAGAGGCCAGAGCCATCCGCCTGCTGGAAACAAATTTGGCCTAGCAGTATCCCTCTGGAAGGCACCATCTGCGTTCTGAACTGCCCTAAAGACGGCAGTGGTGAGGGCTGCCTCTGCGGGTTCCAAGCCAGTTTCTGCATAATGTGGGCCTTTGGAAGAGGCCCCTTTGATCTGAACAAAGCCAGCGCAGGATCCGTCAAATAATGACTTTGGTTGAACAAACTGGCCCCATCTTGCAGAGCGAAAGCTTGTAGAAGAAACAAGGGCACAGCGAGACAAAAGTGGAGGAGCTAGAGAGAAGGACTGCTTTCTGCTCTTGGAGGGCACCTTCATTCAGTTCCCAATACCCACTGGTGCACATACATGCACACCAGGCAAAACAGTTATAAACACCAAATGCAAATAAATAGATCTAAACCACAATAACAAGAAAGAACTCAACACTTGTAAGTCCCATAAAAGGAAGGACAGATATGGCCTGAGTTGTAGCTTGCCCCAAATTTATAAGTATTCAGAACAGATATTCAGCAAACACACTCCTATTCTATGCCAGTGCCAACAGAGACAAAGACAGTACACACCACACCCCAGGCCAGCCTCGTTTTACACAAGGCTATCTGTGTTACTCGTTTCTCTCCTTGTTGCACAAAACATCTGGATGAAGTAACTTAGGGAAGGGAGAGTTTGTTTGGGTGCACTGTTTGAGGTCCTCCGTAGGGGGAGTCATGACAGTAGGAACTTCCGACAGCTGGTCACATTGCATCTGCTCTCAGGAAGCAGAGTGCTCAGCCCACTTCCTGCAGGGTCATGGGATGACAGGATCTCCCACCTCAGAGAACCTAATCTAGATAAACCCTTTACAGGCATGCCCAGAGGCTCAGGGCATAGGTGTCAGTAGATTCCCATCCTTGAAGATCAAGATTAACCATTGAACTGTCCAACAGATGGATAGAAGACATGCTGACCACTTAAGGTTTATTTATTTATTTAATGGGTGCGTGTGTGTGAGCACATGTGCATGTGTGTATTCATGCATGAACGTGTGCGTGCTTATGTGTATGTGTGAATGCATGTGTGTGCATGTTTGCGCAATAGCGTGTGTGCTTTTATGTGTATGTGTATTTATGCATGTATATGTGTGCATACAAATATGTGTGTTTCATATGTGAGTATGTGTGCATGTGTGTGCATGCATGTATGTGTGTGCATATGTAGGCATACACATGGCTATACACATGCAACAGCACACGTGTGATGATCAGAGGACAACTTTTTTGCAAGCCAGTTATTCCCTCCTACCTTATTTTGAGGCAGAATCTCTCTTGAATCTGCTTCAGTGTTATATTCATGAACTTCCAGCCAATCTTTCTCTGCCTCCCTTCTTGTCCTGAGAGTGCTGGGATGACGTACGCAAGCCACCAAGTCTAGCTTTTGAAGTGAGTTCCAGGGATAAAACACTGGTCTTGGGGCTTACACAGCAAGCACTTTTGCCCGCTGAGCCGTCTTCCCAGCCTTCATGGTAGTGAACTGAAAGTTCCTAGACACACTTCGATGAGTGAAAAGAAGCAACAAAAACTTAACAGTGTTTGCTTTAACACGAAACACCATCCTTTTGTTGTATCGTGTGAATGGGAGTCGGGGGGGGCACTGGTGCCTGGCTGGCACCATCCAGCACAAGCACGCATGGATGGATGTGTCCTTCTGCTCAAAGTTGGCCTCTAGAACTCCACTTCTGCTCCAGGAAGCATGCTCAGCAGAGATACTCCAACACAAGACAGGACTTCCCAGGCAAGAGGAAAACGTACGCAAAAGTCAGCACTAAGAAAATTTAGCTGAGAATATTACTCGTTTCAAAATAAAATGACATTGGACAAACCCCAGATATCAGTCAATGAATGAGTGTGCAAGCAAAATATGGTCTATTGATGGAATATTAGTCGGCTCTCAAAAGGAATGAAGAGCTTTCTCACGCTACAGTATGCATGGCGCTATGGAAAGCGTTGCGCTGAGTGAGATGTCAGTGACAAAAGACCATGTATCCCTCGATCCCAATAACATATGTCTAGACGTGTCAAAGCCAGATAGAGAAAGCAGATTTATGGAGTGTGGAATAGGTGCGGTTGAGAATAAGCACACGCGGTCCTTGGGAGTTGGTTGACAATGTGTTCTAGAATTAGATTGTCATGGTGGTTGCACAGCTCTGACTATGAAGTTTAATAATTGATGGGGTGTAATCTGTAAGAGGTAATAAACCCTTTCCTCCCCAAGTCACTTCTGGTCATGGTGTTTCTCTCCGCAACAGGACAGAAACCATACCCATAGTAGCAATCTCAGAAGGCCCTGAAGAATTCACACAAGAGACGTCACCCACTCCGCCCCTGAGGTGGAGGCTGTCTAGACGGACCTGGGAGATGGACTCGGAGCTGCTGTGCCGTCTGGCAAGAGGCAGAAGAGCTGAGTAACTAACAGGCCACACGGCTCATGGCAAGTCAGAATTAGAAGTCCTGTGTCTTCATTCACATTGGGTCCCAACAAAAACCCCTTTCTAATGTACCCAACCTGTCGGGGACAAAGCACGTCTTCCCCATACAGACGTAGCATGCACACAGAACATCTGTAGGCATTAAAGCATGTCTTCCCTGTACAGACATAGCATGCACACAGAACATCTCTAGGCATTAAAGCATGTCTTCCCTGTACAGACATAGCATGCACACAGAACATCTATATGTGTTATAGTATGTCTTCCCTGTACAGACATAGCTCATACACAGAGCATCTGTAGGCATTAAAGCATGTCTTCCCTGCACAGACATAGCATGCACACAGAACATCCGTAGACGTTAAAGCATGTCTTCCCTGCACAGACATAGCAGGCACACAGAACATCCGTAGACGTTAAAGCATGTCTTCCCTGCACAGACATAGCAGGCACACAGAACATCCGTAGACGTTAAAGCATGTCTTCCCTGCACAGACATAGCAGGCACACAGAACATCCGTAGACGTTAAAGCATGTCTTCCCTGCACAGACATAGCAGGCACACAGAACATCGGTAGACGTTAAAGCATGTCTTCCCTGCACAGACATAGCAGGCACACAGAACATCCATAGACGTTAAAGCATGTCTTCCCTGCACAGACA
>PVIU01012229.1:0-60936 GCA_004026605.1 Ondatra zibethicus
AATACCCACTATGAGGCTTAATATTATTTGCAAACTGTTTGGCCTATTAGCTCAGACTTATTATTGACTAGCTCTTACAACTTAAATTAATCCATTTCTTTTAATCTATATAGTGCCATATGGCCATGGCGTCACCTCACATCTTGCTTCTCTAGCAGCTGCTGGCGTCTCCCTCATGCCACCTTCCTTTTCCCTGTATCTTTTCTTGGATTTCCGGCCTGGCTTTATTCTTCCTGGCTATTGGCCAAGTCAGCTTCTTTGTTAACCAATGGTAATAAAATGTATTCACAGCATACAGAAAGGCATCCCGTGTCACAAGCGATTAACAATAGTCATTTTTAGCATTTGGTTGCTTCAGAAGAAGGTGTGTATGTGTACTGTGTACATGGGCACAGAGTGCTTCTGGAAGTATACATGAGAAGTACTAACACAAGTTGCTCTGAGAATAAACTGGGATATGTAAAGGAATGCTCATTGAAGTAAAAATAAAAAAAATGATTTCTGTATTATGAAAATGGGGAGAGCTATGTTGTGTTCATCTTTGTGTCTTTAGCACTGAGTGTGATGTTTAGTGACTGGGCATCTGGTTCATAGTGGAATAAATAGAAGATTGATGTTATCTTAATTTTTGATTGCCTTATGCATAACATGTTTAGTCCTTCCTCACATAGCTTCTCAGTTCTCAAGTAGGCTATTTATAGATTTGTATTTGTCCATGTCCAGTTGGTAGATGAACCACAGATAGATAGATAGATAGATAGATAGATAGATAGTGTTGTGGGATTTTGATACCTTTAGCCAATGACTTTTGGGATTTACGAATCCTAGGGTGTGGTCTTGTCTGCAGATGTCACAATTTATAAGCTTAGGGAGAGGGTCTTGCTCTCTCTTGCTCCTGCGCTCTCTTGGGTGGTCAGAGTAGAGCGGCTTGCTCTTCACCCCTGGACAGAACGACTGGACAAAGGCAGCTGGATCAGCAGCAGCATCTAAACCATTCTGTATCAGTGAGTGTTTACCCCTGTTTTATACCTAAATAAATCCTTGAGAACCCTTTCAACAGACTCTCATGGCATCTCACTACAAGATATTGTAGCAGGAAACATGAAATCTATGTTTGAAGACATAGCTTATTCAGAGCATTTTTAAAATATTTTATTTCATGTTTGCATGTATGTTTGTGTGCCTGGTGCCAGGTCAAGGGTATTAGATCCCCTGGAACTGGAGTTACAGATGGTTGTTAGCCGCCATGTGGATACTGGGAATTGAACCAGAGTCCACTAAAAGAGCAGCCAGTGCTCTAACCGCTAAGCTATCTCTCCAGCTCTTGCTCAGAGCATATTAATGCTAGCTCTTTAAGCCCAAATCTCAGTTGGGTGATGTGATTAAGAACCTGGTACTATTTACTCATGGAAGAGTGCACTGCGGAAGAACCCTAAGCCTAAGGCGCCAAAGGCTTATATACAGTGCCAGCCAATAAATATACACACGTATCTTTATCTGTTACATAAATCTTCCCTTGCAAAGAAGAAAGCATCTCTGTGTATTGCCTTAAAAATGAGTTAGAGACAGAGCTCCACAAAGAAGAGGCTAATATGCAGTTGTAGAGTATCTTCAGAGAGGGAACCTGACTTTATTATACCTACCTTTTTTCCCTCCAGTAATTACCCTGGTACAGAAATGCCAAGAATAGAGGAAATTATCGCTTACAGACAGTAAATTTTTTAGCTAGGGTGTGTGTGTGTGTGTGTGTAGTGCATACATGTGTATTTGCTTATGGAGGTCAGTGGACAACCTCTGGTAGTACCCTGAAAACCATCGTCTACCTCCATTGAGACAGGGTTTCCTGTTGGTCTGGAGTTCATCAATTAGGCCAGATTGGCTAGCCAGCAATGCTGAGATCCTGCTGGCTCTACCTCTTAGCTCTAGGATTAGAGCTACAAACAGCCAAACATTTTCACGTCGATGCTGAGGACTGAACTCATGTTCTCACATTATGAGGTAAAGAACTATGCCAGCTGAGCTACTTTCTTTCTCAATTCAGCACACAATAAATTAAATAGTATATTAATGATAAATTATTGAGCAGTGTTAGACTAGGGAACCCTAAAGGGCAAGGTAGAGCTAAGAAAAGGTATCCAAGGGAGGAGAAAGCAGATTTTCTTTGAAATACTAAGTTTCATTGTTGTAACCTTTCTCTCTGGTCGTGAGGTCAAATCCAGAGCCCCACTAAGCTACAGTCCCAGGTGTCAGCCTTCTGAGTAGCAGTTCACTTGAGTTTACAGGCCAAGGCTGATCCGTGGTCACCTGGCCTGAAAGAACAACTCTGAAGGAAAGGAGGCTGACAGTGCTGGCCTGAGCCCACAGAGAATTGCTGCTGGGAGGCAGTGCTAGAACCCCTGAGCTGGAGAAGCATTCTGCAGGAAGCCAAAGCACTTCTGCTTGTGAGACAGGGCCTCCAGTGTCTGTATGTAGTGCAGAGGCAGTACCGAAAACCCTGGCCTGACCTGAGGGTTAGGTGGACTGTCGAGAACTCTACTGTGTGGAACTGCATGAGTTCCAAGAGAAGCAGGGGATATGTGTGAAAAGCCATTACTTCCAGGCATTTGACACTGGGGAAAAATTTCTTTAACCTCTGTCTGCCTGCCTGCCTGCCTGCCTGCCTGCCTGCTTGCTTTCCTCCTTCCTTACGACAGAGAGTCTCATTGAACTCTTGAGTCCCCAATTCAGCTAACCTGGCTGGCCAGAGAGCTCCAGGGATCTGTTCCTATATCTGCCCCCATCCCCAGGGATCTGCTCCTGTATCTGCTCCCATACCCAACACTTACAGAAGCACCCTCAGGTTCCCTTGCTCCTATCTATCATTTGAGCCCTCTCCTCAGTCCTATCTCTATCTTGGTGTTTGTAGGTTAGGCTGAAGGTGAACTTGCATATGAAGAACAAATAGGTTAGTTGATGTCTGATGTAATCTTTTGCTCAGATTTTATTCTTTTGTTTTAAATGTGATGTATTCGTGTTAAACGTGATGTATTCGTGTTTTTAACCACTCATACGTTCTGTTTTCTTTGTAAACTTAAGAGTTTGTCTGAATCTGTTGTATGGTTTCCTCTGCTGTCAGACATATCCTAGAATCTGGGGCAGAACTTAGAGGTAGGATATCGTTTACACTTGAACCTTAAATACCAGGAGTCAACAATGTATCATAAGCAGGTACTTGAGTTGATGCTGAAGGAGTTGATGCTCGCAGCCTCAGTATTAACTCTAAACCTGTGTACTAACTTCAGGAGCCAAGTGGAGTGTGAGAGTTAAGAAAAGAAATGAAATGAAACCTTAGATGGGAAACACGGGCTAATACACTGCTGAGACATTGTTCTGGGAGAATCCTAGAGATAGTGCTGTTATCGTGAGGTCTTAGGTGGTCTTGCAGGTATAATAGGCGTAAGAAACTGTAACAGGGCAGATATGTGTCAAGTGGGTATTTTATTTTTGTGTTTATACAACTCAGAAATGAGGTTTGCAAGTACAAGTACATTCCTCCCATTCGGTCTCTTCCAGAACTTTTCCTCTGTGTGGAGGTTATTTCAGTAATCACAACAATCTGGTAATGGCAGGCTACAACTACCAACATTGTCCAGAATGGTTCTTAGCTTTCTTTAAAGAGTTTAACATGCTATCAAGCTTTGTTAATTTATCTATACTGATTTTTCTCTATTGTCTTATATAATATCCTGGTTATTGACCACTATTTGAGATGGAACTATAGTAAATCTTTTCATTTAGATGCTTATGGAGAAAACATCACCCCAAATATTTTTCTTGTTCAGTTCTTAAAGAATTAAGCTTGGATCTTACTGTGACTTGCTCTGTGACTAAATACAAAGATAATTTATTAATTTGTAATTTCTATCATGTTGTATGCCAAAACCATATTTGACAGTGTTAAACAGGAAACAGTTCTTGAACTCTTGGTGGATGTGAAATAAAATTGAACTGTGCCCTGCTCTTAAGCATTAAAGTTTAGTATTGAAATCATGAAGATTGGCTGACTCTCTTGGCTCTCAGCTTAAACACGACTCTAGTAAGACAGCAGGATTTCTCTTCACTATTTCAGAATGGATGAGGCCTGGGCTATAGCTCAGTGTTTGAACGTTTACTTAGGGTAGATTGAACACAAAGCCCTCAGCCACAGCCTGAAAGAAGGTAGCAGGAAGGGCAGAGAAGGGAATGGGTTGTTGTTCAGAATGTTTTTTATAAGAAAGAAGATTGCTCAAAAAGTTTTGTATCAGCTTTCTGAAATAACAAGAGAAGCAACCCTGCAGTGATATGAAGTCATTACTTTTGTCATAATAAAAATATTTCTTAGTCAAGGCAATTTACATCATAATTTGTAACAAGATGTAAGTACAGGAAATGGAAACATTAATGTTGTAGTCAGGCTGTATTACATTTTCACTCAGAGTAATGTGAAAATGTTCCAATTTCCCATCCAATAAAAAATCTACCAATAGAGTTTTATATATACAAAAGTATAATACTAAGGAAATGAAAAAAACCCCACAAAATTGGAATTGTATGAATTTTTGCAAAAATAATTTTCTGAATCGGTTTACTAAGTTATCTAAGTTTCTAATTCAGCCCTGTTTTAGAAGTTGACTAAATTCACGTGGTCTTATTTTGTATGAAGTCAGCTTTGAGTGCAGTGGAAGAGGTAAGTGATGGGCGAGGTGCAGTTACAGTTAGTCTGTGGGATGAGGAGCTCCACCCTGTGGGTAGAGAACAGACTCATTAGTCGCTTTTCTCATCGCTGTCTCAGATAACTGGCAGAGAGCAGCTTAAGGAGTGAAGGTTGGTTTTGCACTGTTGGAGAGCCCGGCCCATACTGCAGGAAAGGCAGGGTGCCAGGGACTGGAGGCGTTTAGAAAGCAGAGTGGGAGGAAGGCAAGTGTTCAGCTCACCCCATCACCCCACCCCTACCATGACCCCCACCTCCCTATACCCATCCCCCACCACCATCACCCTCACCCCACCCGTTTCCCATCCGTGCCACCTTCTTGTATTGTTTTTGTTTTTGTTTTGTGACAGGGTCTCTCTACATAGCCCTGGCTGGCCTGGAACTCACAGCCTTATGTTTGACTGACTGACCTTTCTTTCATTTGGTCCTAGACCCCAGCCCATGGCACAGTGCTGCTCACGTTCATGCTAGTCTTCTCTCTTCAGTTAGACATTACTGGGAATGTACTCTAGGCATACCCTTGTGTTCAAATGATTTTAAATCCTGTCAGGTTGACGATCAAGATTAAGCATTAGAGTGGATAAGTGTTGAGTAGATGCAGGGTTTCGGTGTTACTGCCACTGGGAGACCATATTGGGAACAATCTCTTGCATGTGAATAGGTATACTATATGCCAGGGCTATACATACACCAATGAAAGAGTGTATAGTTTATGAAGTTTAATTTGGAGTTTTCATTAAATGGAATAGCTTATTTTTTCTTCAAACATAGCATTCCTACTTCTTAAATGCTATTTGAATGTCCTCCAAGTACTGCAATATGCACTTTGCATAGTAATTTTATACAGATTCATCTTTTCCACATCATGTATTTGTGCTTATGAGGCATATTTAATATTTATTTATATTCCTGTTAGACCATGCTTCTGTGGGACAATGTCATGCATATTTAATGTTTATTTATATTTCTGTTAGACCATGCTTCTGTGTAACAATGTCATAAGAACTAATTGAAAGAAAATGGCTCCCTATATATTACCTTCTTTAAAAGATTTTTCTGCGACTTGGTAAATTCTGGAAGTAGTAGTAAATTAGTACCTTTTAGCTATTGTTTCTGAGTTCTTAGTTGTGTGTGTGTGTGTGTGTGTGTGTGTGTGTGTGGTGTGTTTAAACTAGCTGACATTTTTACAAATATCTGTAGTATTTAGATAATCATAGCAATTAGAAATGATTTTTCTACTAACTCTTTTGACTTGCCAAGAAGTAAGTTCTTGCTTTGTTGTTTGTTCACTTACCTCTCCCATGCTTAGACTTATGGAAGGTGGCAGCAGTGTTAGGAACATGTTCTGGCTGGTTTTATGTTCACTTGACATAAGCTAGAGTCATCAGAGAGGAGGGAGCCTCAATTGAGAAAATGATCAGGCTATAGGCAAGCCTGGGCAGTTTTTTAATTAGTGATTAAAGGTGAGGTCCCATCCTGTTAGGACTGGTGCCATCTCTGTGCGGGGTCCTGGGTTCTAAAAGAAAGCAGGCTGAACAAGCCATTTGGAGCAAGTCAGTAAGCAGCCATCCGCAGCGGCCTCTGCATCAGCTCCTGCCTCCAGGTTCCTGCCCTGTTTGAGTTCCTGCCCTGACTTCCTTGATGATGAACAGTGATGTAGAAGTGAAAGCACAGTAAAATCTTTTCTCCCCAAGTTGCTTTTTAGTATGGTTTTTCATCATCACAGCAGTAGAAATCCTAAGTCAGCACAAGGGGGAATTTTCTATCTTAACCTCACAGTTAACTTGGTAGACCATTGACATGATTGTTGGGACTATTTTCTCATTTGTTAAAAACATCAGGAAAAAAGGGAGACCATGATTTGCTGATGTAATTCTGTGTATGGACAATTGAGGAAACTTAAAGACAAACCACTTACTAATCAGTGACTGAATATGTGATCTTTTTTATGGGATCATTTTTGCACAGTAGCTTGTTTGTACTCTAGACATGTTTACCCATAGAAATGGGAACATTACATAATTCTCATTCATAGTACATTTGTTGGAAGCACTAGAGATGTCACTATATTGTAGAGCACCCACCCAGCATACAGGAGGCGCAGGGTTTGATCCACCTCTGCAGAAGAGGCTATAATATGGCTAAAATATGTATGTCGCAGGATCTGAATTAAAATAGTCAATTTCACTAAGAGACCCAAAACAAGGTCTGGATAAAATCAGGTAAGTTCATGCTGTAGAAAGGCAGGCTTAATAACTAACATATGAGTGTTCCTACAGTAAAGATAGTTTGTGTGTTCTAATCATAGAAACCGGGGAATTTTAATTCATTTATTTGCACATTTAGTTCGTCAGTTGTTCGCTGTAGAATGCATGCTTGTAATGATAAGTGGATTTTAAGAATCTGACCATCTAAGAAAGCTGAAAAATGAGGAGTGACTTACGAGCTACCTACCGCAAGATGGGGCAGAGTCAGTGTAGCTGTATCAAGATACCTAGAAACAAGAGACTTTAGATAGCTGTGCATGTAACAGACGGGTGGTTATAGAATTCAGTAAGGAAAGGATAAAATATTAAAGCTATCAACATATAAGAATGTCATCAATCTTAGAACATGGTGTAGGAGGTCCTTCTGCATTTGTGTTGCTTTCATTGGTTAAATAAAGAGACTGCCTTGGCCTTTTGATAGGGCAGGACTTAGATAGGCAGGGAAAAGAGAACAGAATGCTGGGAAGAAGACAGAGAGAGCCACAGCCATGAAGTTGCAAGGTCAGACACGCTGAATCTTTCCTGGTAAGCCACGACCTCGTGGTGACACACAGATTATTAAAAATGGGTTGAATCAAGATGTGAGAGTTAGCCAGTAAGAGGCTAGAACTAATGGACCAGGTAGTAATTAAATGAATACAGTTTCTGTGTAATTATTTTGGGAGTTAAGCTAGCCGAGCACCAGGAACGTGGCCCGCGCCTCTTACTACAAGAACATATGAAAAATGAATCCCACTGAATTAAAGACGTAAGTGAAGGGGCTGGTGGAATGGCTTAGCAGTTAAGAGCATTGGCAGCTCCTCTAGAGGACCTGGGTTTGATTCCCAGCACCTACCTTCGTGCTCACAGACTTCTATAACTTCAGTCCTAGGGAATCTGATGACCTCTTCTGGCCTCCATGAGTACTGCATACACATGGGGGCACAGACAACACTCATACACATAAAATAAAAATAAATCTCAAAAAAAAACTGAAAAAAAGAGACATAAGTTAAAACTAAAAGTCATAGTATGAAAAGAAAATCAAGGCATTTGTTCAGAGTCCAAGGCTCTGATTCAAGGACTGCATTCTTTTTATTATTCATCTATTTATTTACTTTTGGTTTTTCAAAACAGGGTTTATCTTTAGCTTTGGAGCCTATCCTGGAACTACCTCTTGTAAACCAGGCTGGCCTCGAACTCACAGAAATCTGCCTGCCTCTGCATCCTGAGTGATGGCATTAAAGGCGTGCGCCACCACCGCCCAGCTCATTTTCTAAACTGTTAATATACACTCTCCAGTCCACTGTATGGCACCTTGCTTGTTGTGTTTAATGCATTATACTTGTTAGTGTAACTGCTAAGCCATTCCACCAGCCCCTTCACTTATGTCTTTAATTCAATGGAATTCATTTTTCATATGTTTTAAGATTGATGCTTATTCTTATATGTTGATAGCTTTATATTTATATTTTATCCTTTCCTTAATGAATTATATAACCACCCGTCTGTTACGTACACAACTATCTGAAGTCTCTTGTTTCTAGCTATCTTGATACAACGACACTGACTCTGTCCCATCTTGTGGTAGGTAGCTCGTAAGTATAGCTCATTAGTGTAAAGGAAGCGCACACTCAACATTCATTAATTGGGAAAAAAAATAAATCTTTCCAGAAAGCTATCTAATTACTGACTTTTGTCTCACATGCTTACAAATTATAGTGTATTGTTAGAAAAGGAAAGGCAGGTGATGCCCGGAAGTACTTGCTGTGTACTCCATATTATCAGAAATAGCATCTTACGTTTTAGAATGAGAGCAACAAGGTCAATTTAAGAATTTGGAGGATTGATCTTTTTTTTTTAAGATTTTATTCTTAGTTATATGTGCATGCGTGCCTGGGCTAGGGTGTCCCTGGAGACCAGGAAAGGATATCAGATCTCTTGAAGCTGGAGTTACAGGTGGTTTGAGCCACTAGATATGGGTGCTGAGAACTGAACTAGATCCTCTCAAGAATAGTAAGCACTCACACTGAGTCATTCTCTTCAGCTCCTTGTTTTGCTTTTTTTTTTTATTTTATGTGTAATGTTGTAAAGGTGTCACATTACCCAGGGACTGGATTTACATACATTTATGAGCTGCCATGTGGGTGCTGGGAATTGAACCCTGGTTCTCTAGACGAGTAGTCAGTGCTTTTAGCCACCCAGCCATCTCTCCCCCTTTTGCTTTTCTGAGATGAAATTTATGCCCTGGCGGTGCGGGCAATGCATGGGCAGCCCGTATATGGAGGTTCTGTTGAACTTGTCCATATTGAGTTTCATGGAGGCCTCACTATATATCAGACAGGTTTGTATGAAACTCAGTCTTCCTGCTTCAGCCGTACAAATGTTAGTTATGGGCATGTATCACTGCTTCCAGCCCAATTTATACATTTGAAGATACAAAGTATTTAACTAAACTGCACATAGAACAATAATCCATGTGTTTAAGAACTCTTAATTAAGCCCAAGTGTGGTGGTACATACCTCTAATCCCAGCACTCGGGAGACAGAGGCAGATTGATCTCTGTGAGTTCTAGGCCAGCTGGGTCTACATAGGAGTGACTCCATCTCCAAAAAAAAAAAAAAAAAAAAAAAGAAAGAAAAGAAAAAAGGAAAAAAATTTATTCTTCATTCAGAGCAGGGGCTCTCAACCTGTGGGTTGTGACCCCCATGGAGTTTGCATAGCAGCTATCCTGCATATCAGATATTTGCATTATGATTAGTTCAGTGGCAAAATTGCAGTTATGAAGTAGCAATGAAAATAATCTTATGGTTGGGGTCACCACAACATAAAGGAACTGTATTAAAGGATCCGAGCATTAGGAATGTTGGGAATCACTGATTCAGAGGCAGCTAAAGCTATGCTACATTTCAGCATTTTAAATAAATTCAGATCAATACTTAAAGAAATCTTACTGTGAATCCATTTCTAAAACAGTGTTAAAATGTCTCACATCTTGATTTAAGTAGTTATTATATGAACACATTTATCAAAACTCACCTAATAGTAATTTAAAATCTGTACATTCGAGTACATGTGAATTATCTCTCAATTTTAAAAGCATATATTGGAAAGTAAAAATGATTAGGCTAACGACTTTTTTCCTACTGGCCTCAGGCTTCCTAATGGAGCATCATCTATCACAGTGACACCTCCTGCCCTCTCCGCCTCACTGGGCAGCCACCTCCATCCCCTTTATTCCCTGCACAGGAATAACTGATGAGATTAATATACTGAGAGGAGCCAGGGACAGTGTGTGCTGTGCAGTTGTAGGCTAAGATGAGAGGGTCACATGAGCCCAGGTGTTCAAGACACCTGCCTCAGCAATACAGTCAGAGTCCAGTCCAGTAGCTAGTTAGCTAGCTAGAGAAGTGGATGTGGACACTTCAGCCTCCTTTGTGGTCTTTTTTGTTTGTTTCGTTTTTCAAGACAGAGTTTCTCTGTTTAACAGCCCTGGTAGTCCGAGAACTCTGTAGACCAGGCTGGCCTAGAACTCAGAGATCCGCCTGCCTCTGACTTCTGGAATGCTGGGACTAAAGGTATGTGCCGCTACCACCTGGCTTATCCCTTTTTTTGGCCTTAATCTCTTGGAAAAGGTAACAATTTTACTTCTTCAAACCTTTGGTTGGCCACCTTTGACAAATACAGGAAATATAAAATTCAGCAGTGTGTGGTTCTAGACAATTCCATGTGACAGCAGGATCAGTAAATTTTATCAGTTTAAAATTCTGTGTGATTCCATGGCATATGTTTCTAGAGATTCTAAATCTCAGTAGGAAACAGAGTGCAGTATTTTTAGACTCTTTCATATACACTATGATAAGAAATCTCAGGTAGGAATCTTTACCACACAAATTACTGTTCTTAGAAATTCTATTTAAACCATATTTTGTATTTATTGATAATTCAACACAGTGCAACTGTGCAGTGAACATTTCTCAATCTCCCATTGCTGATGAGTATTGTAGTAAGAAAGAAATGGACAAACCCCCTCAGTAAACAGAAGTATTTTTTTTACACTTTTTGTTTTTGCAGTGGTAAGACTCAAACTAAAGGTCTTGTACATACTAGGGAAATATTCTAACAGAGTTATACTTTATCCTGAAAACGTATTAACAGCAAAAATATTTCCCCCCAAAATATCTCTTTCGTATAAAACAATGTATGACTTATTTTATATTGTACAAAGAAAGCACATATCTGACAGTCAAAATAAATAACCCTAAGCAGAATTTCACTGCTTCAGAATGTCTGTTCTCATGGTGCAGACATTCTCAGAGATGCACAGACTTCGGGACTGGGCATCTTTTGAGTAGCTTCCTTTAAAAAGTTATGTGATATTTAAAATAAACCCACAGGGTCTGAGTACGAAACACTGGTTAGCCTGGGATTTCCTACGTAGATCAGGCTGTCCTCAAACTCCTGAGTACTGAGATTAAAAGAGTGAGCCATCAAGCATGGCCCCGTGATCCTTTTATTTGTGATTTTACTTGAAATCTCATTTTTAAAAAATTAAAAAGTGTTGGGTGGTGATGGTGCACGCCTTTAATCCCAGCATTCGGGAGGCAGAGATAGGCGGATTTCTGTGAGTTCGAGACCAGCTTGGTCTACAAGAGCTAGTTCCAGGACAGGCTCCAAAGCGGTAGAGAAACCCTGTCTAGGAAAAAAAAGAAAGAAAAGAAAAAAAAAAAAAGAAAGCTGGCTGGCTGGGGGGGGTATTTATATAAGAATGGCCCCAGAGGGCTCAGGAAGAGAAGGTTTGGGTGGAATGGGCAGGGATAGCCTCTGAGGTGATGATGACGTGTAAAATGGAACTTAAGAGGGCTATCAAGCACGGCACTGAAGATGTGATGAGGGAAGCCATCAAAAGGACACAGTGATAGGTGTCTGTGGAATGAAGTGGTGAGAGACCTTTACAAAGCATGTTGGGAAAATAAATTTAGAAAGAAGGTTATGTATTTAGTTTTGGACTACCTAATTTATTCTGACTGTAAAATATGTAGGAGACTGGATTGAAGGCGTGGATATTAATATTTGTAGAGATTATCAGTTAAATCAGCCAATTAGTGTTTATTGAGTGATTCTTACAGTGTATTGCTTTGTGTTGTAATTTTGAGCTGTTTCTTTAAAAACTGTTTTTACTGGGTGGGCATGGTGGTATATACCTTTAATCCTAACACTTAGGAGACAGAGGCAAGGGGATCTTTGATCTCAAGGCCAGCCTGGTCTACATAGCATGGTCAAGGCTAGCTGGGGCTGCATAGCGAGACTCCAAATAAAAGGAAAATAAGTCCTATTTTTACTCAGTTTAGAAATGTTATATTTAGACTTACTTGTAAATTATTCTCTAGTGCAATCTAGTATCACAGTTTAAGTACATGCTAAGTATTGGGATAGCATTGGACATACAGGTTGAAAGAGAATGTGGGTACCAAGTAGAACAGCCATTGTCAGTCCCCTTTGAGGGTCACATCACAGATAACCAGCCGATCAGATATTTATATTACAATTCATAACAGTAGCAAAGTTACAGTTATGAAGTAACAGTGAAAGAATTTTATGATTGGGAGTTAATGTGGGGAACTGTATTAAAGATTCTCAACTTCACAGGGTTGAGAACTACTGAACTAGACCATACTCTTTTCTTTTAAAACATCTTGATACAGATTTTTTAAATTTAATCTTTCCCAAAGAGTACACCATTCATTTCTTTAAAATAAGGATACTGCATTTCTAGAAATACCATAAACTTGCCATGTACAAAACTTGATTAAAATGTATGCTCTTTGGATGGAGATTTAACTGAGTAATGGAAGACTTGTATAGGCCTTGGGCTGGATCGTTAGCGCATGCACACACACAACACACACATATGGGGGTGTTTATTTGGAAGTAAGATCTTATTATTGGTCCTCTATTTTCAGTTTTTACTGTTTTAGTTTTCTTCACTGAAAATGGTACGGTTAGTATTTATGAGTTAAAAAGACAGCTGATGTTTCTGTGTACACCAATCAGATGGTATTAGTATTAAATCTTTACTATCGTGTTTTATAAGCCTTAAGAAGCTTTAAGAATGTTCATGATAGAGTAGACTTTTATTATTTTATACGTATGGGTGTTTTGTCTACATGTATGCCCGTGTACTGCATGCATTCCTGGAGCCCTTGGAGGTCAGAAGAGGGATTTGGATCCCTTGGGACTAGAGTTACAGACAGTTGTGAACAGCCATGTGGATGCTAGGAACCAAACCCAGGTCCTCTGAAAAATCAGCCAGTGCTCTTTAACTGCTGTGCCATCTCATCTGCCCTAGGAAAATATATTTTAAAACAGCCGTTAAGGATGCATTTGAAAAGCTCACCAGTAGGAAACTGGAACTGTGTGGAAGACGCATTGTTGTGCCATGAAATGCGATGGTTGTGAAGAACACTGTTGCAGCTGCAGATCGTCGGGAGTTCTTCTCATCCATAGAGAGCCTGCCTCCTTTCTTTAAATTAGAGAGAACAGACTGTGTCTTTAATGTGTTTACTTCTCGCTGGTAAATAGTTTGTCGCTTAAAGGATAAAATTGAAAACTTGGGAAACTTAAATCACATTTGTTACATCGATAGCTTCCCAATATTGAATACGCTTCTTTAAAAACAAGATTGGTGGTGATATAATAAATTCTGTAATTTGAAATAGCTTAGTGAGGTATGTCAGCACTTGGGGATAAACATAATTCAGTGCTAATGTTTTTTAAGTGACTCATGCAGAAATATAAACAGCCTATGTGCTGTTTTAATGTGCAAGAGATCAACAGATTCTAATGTAATGGTTGGAAATGACCGAGGGGATTGTTTGATTTCGCCTGGCAGCTAACTGTTGAAGAAATAGAACTTTGCTGTACTAGGATGGCTTCCCCAGTTAATTGCCTGAGAAGGCTGTACAATACTACCTTTCCAGCTTGTTGTCTTTTCCACCTCTACTCGATCAAAGGATTCTAAATCAACACGTCCTAAAAGCCTGAGTGTAGGAAGATGATTCTGCCATCTTCTGCTGAGCCACACCTTGCGCCTACAATGACAAGCCACTCCTGTAGTGCAGTTTTCTATACCATCACTTTTCATTTAAAACAATGTTTAGATTACTTACAAAATAAAACTTTAAAAGTCTTTTTACTTTTGCAATTTAGATAGAAATATTGTAAATAAAAGTTCTTTGGCAAATCCCAATAAATTTAAACTTTTGAGATTCCATGTTGAGGACAGAGAACGATCATTGTAACTCAGACTGTTTTGCTTTTTAAAACAATACTCTATGAAGCACTTTTCAAGTGGTTGTATAAAAATAGACTTTGTATCACATTTAATGTTATTTGAAATCATTGAAACTTCTATAAATCTTCATTTTTATTTTCTGTCTTTACAAGGGTACAAGCTGGTGAGATGGTTCAGCAGGAAAACGGTGCTTGCCACCAAACCTGATAACTTGAGTTCAGTCCCTGGGAGATCTGTAGAGTAGAAGGAGAAAGCTTACCTTTCAAGTCCACAAAGGTGCCTGGCATGAGCGTATTTGTACACAGACACAGGCACAGAGTTGACATATAAATATAAAAGAGAATAGAAGTAAAATATGAAACTAAATATAATTTGCAGAACTATGCTTTCATGACTAATTTTTCTCAAGTGTATCTGGATTCTTCAGTAAGATATTAGATTATTGGAAAAGAGTCATTATAATCTGTAATATTTGTGATATAATTATATATGGAGTTACTAATTTGTATTTGAGTTAAATGGACACTTATTTTTAAAATTTGCAGTAACTTACTGCATGTATTCAGGGCCATTTGGAATGTATATGGAGGCTAATTCTGTGCAATGGTTCTCAATGTGTGGTTTACAGCCCCCCTTGGGAGGTGTTGAGCAACCCTTTCATAGGGGTCACATATCAGATATTTACATTATGATTTATAACAGTAGCAAATTTGAAGAATTGTATTAAAGGGTTGCAGCATTCGGAGGCTAAGAACTGGCCAAGTGGGAACTTTTGTATCCTAGGAGCTACTGGGTTTTCTTTCACCATGTGATGGTTAGAATATTGAAGATTCTGGTTTTTTTTTTTCTTTCTGTAAACAGATAATCTCAGTGACACCTTAAAGAAACTGAAGATCACAGCTGCTGACAGGACAGAGGACTGCTTAGAAGGATGTTTGGATTGTCTGCTTCAAGCCTTGGCTCAAAATAGTAAGTTTCATTGTTTATTCAAATTCCAGACTAGAAAAGGATCAAATCAGCATTGTTTAGAAATCTGTATACAGTTAGGCATATAACTTGCACTCACATACTTTGAATTCTTTTGAATCTTATTCATGAATGCTGAGATTGTTTCCAGTGTTCTGTCCGCCTACCCACCCTCCACCAAAAGCTATTCAAACCCAACTGATCGTCAAAGAAAAGAGGAGATTGATGGTGGGATGGCATTTATATCAGCTCCAGAGAGGAGCCATTATGGCTCCCCCCCCAACACCTACATCTGTGCTTTTATAACCAAACAGAAAATAAAAGACTAAACAGTTTATGTGTAAGGAGGAGACAGGAGAAACAAAGGGGACTTGAAATACTTAACATTGTTTTTCTTAGTGCTTCTCTTTTAGCTTTTAAAGAAATCTTATTTTAAGACCATATATTTGTCCATAGATTAAATTGGAAGGAACTAGCAGTGGTCATACAAATTTCTTAAAACCTAGGGCCAAGCTTGTTGTTTCATGTCTGGTAAGTAACTCCAGAGAGAAATCACATAGTTCTTCATTGACGATCCCAATGAATTATTGCACTTGATTGAATGTGTGTCTATTCACTGATTTTTGTGTTATCATAGTGAGTGGATGTGTATGTAGATATAGATATGTATATATCTATACATGTATATACATATGTATATATCTATATGTATATACATCTATCTATCAATTGATCAATTGATCGATCTATAAAATGACCTTCAGTTGTTCCTATACTCCTACTTGGTTATACTATATTTATATGTCATTATACTATTATCCTCATGGACTAATTATGTAGCCCTGTCCAAGAACTCGGGAGAGTATATTGTATGGTTTTAATTTCAGGCACTCAGAGGTGGGCATATCTCTTTAGATTTTATAAAACTGCCTAGAAAATACAGAATAACGGATTCCAGTTCTCTTCATTGAAAAGAGCACTTTCAAAGCTAATCTGTATTTGCTGCTCTTGTCACGGTGACCAGAACAACTTGAAGGAAGAAAGATTTCTCTTGGCTTAATTTCAATTCATCATAGTAGGTCATGGAGGGACAGAGTCAGTCAGCTACCAGCAACCAGGAAGGAGAGGAAGGAAGACATTGGGGCTTTTTATTCCCACATAAAATCATTCAGTGTTTTATTTTATTTGAAAGTTTTTTTTTTCCATTTTACATACCAACCACTGTTTCCGTTCCCTCCTCTCTTCCTGCTCCCCCCACTTTCCCCCCACCCAGCACCCCATCTACTCCTTAGACAGGATAAGGTCTCCCTTGGAGAGTCAGCAAAGTCTGGCTTATCAAGTTGAGGCAGGACCAAGCCCTTCCTATTCCAAGGTTGACCAAAAAGCCTTCACAGGGAATGGGCTCCAAAAAGCCAGTTCATGCACTAGGGATAAGTCCTGGTTCCACTGCCAGTGGCCCCACACACTGCCCCAGCCACAGAACTGTCACCCACATTCAGAGGGCCTAGTTTGGTGCTATGCAGGTTCACCAGCTGTCAGTCCAGAGTCAGTGAGCTCCCACTAGTTCGGGTCAGCTGTCTCTGTGGTTTTCCCCATCATGATCTTGACCCCCCCTTGCTCATATGATCCCTCCTCCCTCTCTTCAGCTGAACTCCAGGAGCTTGGCCCAGTGCTTAGCTGTGGATCTTTGTATCTGCTTCCATCAGTTACTGGATGAAGGCTCTATGGTGACAGGGTGGTCATCAGTCTGATTACAGGGGAAGGCCAGTTCAGGTACCTTCTCCACTATTGCTAGGAGCCTTAGCTGGGGTCATCCTTGTGGATTCCTGGGAATTTCCCTAGCACCAGGTTTCTCCCTGAACCCATAATGGCTCCCTCCATTAAGATATCTCTTTTATTGCTCTCCATGTCTGCCCCTTCCCCAACTCAACCATCCCATTCCCTCATGTTCTCTTCACAACTACCCCCCCCCAATTTATTCAGGAGATCGTATCTATTTCCTCTTCCCAGGGGCATCCATGCATATCTCTCTTAGGTTCCTCCTTGTTGGCTAGCTTCTCAAGGGTTGTAGATCATAGTCTGGGTATAGTAGGAGGCCGCTTGTTTGTTCCCGGCTACCCAGACCACAAAATAATCACTCAGAAACTATATTATTTGCAATACTGATTGACTAATAGCTTAAGTGTTTTTCTGGCTAACTCTTATATCCTAAATTAACTCATATCCATTAATCTGTGTATCGCCACGTGGCTATGGATTACTGGGTAAAGTTTTGTTCAGCCTCTGTCTCTGGAGGGGCTACATGGCTTCTCCCTGACTCCACCTACTCTCTCTCTCTATATATATATCTCTTCCAGGCTATTGACCGAAGCAGCTTCTTTATTGACCAATGGCAATAAAACATATTCACAGTATACATCACCTCACACATACCTCCCCTTTTATGTCTAAATTGAAAGGAAGGTTTTAACTTTAACAAAGTAAAATTACATATAACAAAACAGGTATCAAGCAAGAATCATAGTAACAATATTTATATTTATCTTTTATTATAACTAAGGAAAACTATAATTATAACTATCTATTCTTCAACTCTATCAAAGATCCCAGAAGGATATAATATTACCTAAGTTAACAGGAAGTACATTGTAAGCAACTTCCCAAACCCTAGAATTGGCAGAGACATCTGGTTATCCTTTTCTTTACATCTGATATCCACTTATAAGTAAGTACATGCTATGTTTGTCTTTTTTGGTCTGGGTTACCTCACTCAGGATGTTTTTTTTTTTCTCATTCCATCTATTTGCTGACAAATTTAAAGATGTTATTGTTTTTTACTGCTGAGTAATACTTCGTTGTGTAAATGTGCCACATTTTCTGTATCCGCTCTTCAGTTGAGGGACATCTAGGTTGTTTGTAGGTTCTGACTATTCCAAAGAATACTTCTGTGAAATACAGTTGTGCAGATGAGCTTGTGGTATGGTTGAGCATTTTTTGGTGAGATGCCCAAGTGTGGTATTGCTGAGTCTTAAGGTAGATTGATTCCCAATTTTCTGAGAAATCGCCATACTGATTTCAGTCTACCTCAAGACACAGCATTGGGGACCTTTAAAGGAGAACCCTAATCGACCTCCTTTAGGAAGTACTGACTCCAGCTCACCAAATAGCATCACCAGCTCGTGGCCAGGAATCAGCACATGAAGCTATCATGGCATTTCAGATTCAAACCATAATGTAATATTTAAAGTTGAGTTTCAATAACCTTTCCTTTTGAGAGTATAACTCTGTCTAGCTATGTAATACAGAGATGACAGATGAGTTGAGACAAAAAGTTTAATGAGAACATTTGTATAATGTTCAAGATGGTAAAGAAATAAAGAAAAAAGTCTGATCCTATGCTACTCATCACAGTAGAAGCTAGGCTCTTCATGCTTTGTAAAATTAAATAAAACTTCAAATGAACTTCTTTGTTTTTCAGTAGCCTGCCAGCTGATGACTTATGTAGATCACAGATATAAAACATCCCTATAACCATAGGAAGGTTTTTGAATGACAGTGGTCTAGAAACAAGCAAGAACATGGTGACCTGATTTTACAAGTGCTTATGCTGACAGTTTTACATAATGATGTGCTTCTCTTAAGTAGACTGAGGGTCAGCATAATTTTTTTTAAAAGAGTTGAGCTGTTTAATCTTCCTTTATTTTTCCATTGTTACTTCATTTCGTCCCCTCTGTGTTTATTTGCGGGGCTGAATAATTTTTAAAGAAAACCATTAGCTTTAGAAACTGGATGATATAATGATGGTTTCCTTGGTAATGTGGGTAAAGGCCAGAGGTGAGGAAGGGGCATGACAAAGGGAAGCACAGGTTAACGTCCTTTAAATGACAGGTTCAAGAAATATTACCTGGTATGATTGTTAGGTTAAATTCAAAACCTAAATGTAGGCTTGTTGAATTTATGTATTGAAAATGGTCTTAGGATTATGTAAAACAGAATCTTAAGGTCATACACCCATAGTTTAACAAAAGCAACAGAATATGAACTAAAGGCTTCCCAGCAAGATAATAAGAAAGTTTTTCTTTGTCTAAGATAAAGTTTATAAATGTTCTCATTTCTAAGACTGCTAAAAAGAATTTGACACAGGAAGAAGTTCTCATAGTTGTTCAGTAGCTGATTTAAAAAGTCATTGGAAAGCTTATTACTGAAGAAAGTATAATTTTGAAGAATCTACACTGTAATTTTGGCATATTTGAACTGTATATTATAAATGAATCTAAAAATTAGAATTTTGAAATATTTTAGATTAAATTTTTAATTTTTTGAAATTAAAATATAATTACATCATTTACTCTTCCCCTTTCCTTTCTCCAACCCCTACCATTCCCCTCTTACTCTTGGAAGTTCACTCCTGAATATATAGATAAAACCTGCATTGTCTGCATAATGTTACTTATATGCATATGATTTCAAAGCTGATCACTTGGAATTGGTCAATCAATTTGGAGGTTCTACCCTGGGGAAGACGACTTCTCCTGCTCTCAGAATTCCTTAGTTACCTGTAGTTCTTTGTCTGTGTTTAGGGCCCCATATGATTTCCTTTTTCCATGTTAGTGTGTCTGCTGGTGTTGTCCTTGTTCGAGTCTTGTTTGGGCTTCATGGGTGTAGTTTCTCTGACATTTCTAGGAGACACAATCTCACAGCGAACTCCTGCTTCTTTGGCTCTTAGAGTCTTCCTGCCTCCTCTTCCATTGTGTTCCCTGAGCCTTCGGTGCAGGAGTTGTGTTGTAGATTGGACAGTTGGGGCTAGACATCACATGATCACGTGTTCTTTGTATTGTGATTGGCTGTAATGGTATCCGTCTGTTGCAAAGAGAAGTTTCTTTTTCAAGGACTGAGAACTACTTTTACCTGTGGGCATAAGGATAATGTTTATAATGCAGCGAGGAGCTACATTGCTTTAGAAAAGGGATGGCTGTGGGTTCTTCCAGATGCATGACTTCCCCAGCCCCAATGAGTTGGTTAGGCTTCCAGGACAAGGTGTGATTTCTCAGTTGTTGAGAAGGCCTTAAGTTCAATCAGAGAGCTGTTGTCACTGTCAAGACATGAGTGTGACTGTTGCATCCTTAGGGCCGTCATGCCGTGTTGACCATTGTTGTAGCTCATAGGCATCTTAGCCGGGTAGAACTGTTAGTAGCTTCCTTCCCTTGGAAGTGTGCTTGTGCCTGGTAACATGAAAGCTAATCAGTCCTCAAGGACGAGGCTTTTGGGCTAAATAAGAACCTCTAGGTTCTGTGCCCAAAAAGCATGGTGTCTTCAGCAGTAAGGACTTAGTTTTAACCTCTAGGATGCAACAAGGACAACATTCTATAATATACATTCCTGACAAACCACTCGTAAGTGGGCTTCTCATTCCTAGTAGTGGGGATTTTGCTTAATAGTCTGTGGCTTTTTTTTTTTTCCGTTTTTTTGAGGCAGAGTTTTACTGTAGCTTTGGAGCCTGTCCTGGAACTAGCTCTTGTAGATCAGGCTGGTCTCCAACACACAGAGATCCATCTGCCTCTGCCTCCCGAGTGCTGGGATTAAGGGCGTGTGCCACCACCGCCCAGCTAGTCTGTGGCTTTTGGGGAGAGGGATAAGTATTGCCAGGCAAGGTGGGAACTTTTCATTTAAATTATATATGTATACATATAGATTTATATGTATTGCATGAAATTTTAGGTAAATAAAAGTATGATTCCTTATGTCCTTTTCAGACACCCTTACTGTTATTTTTACCCTTTCTTTTTGCTTCTTTTGTGTTGAGATACGGTCACACTAGGTAGTTGTGGCTGTCTGGAACTCACAGAGATCCGCCTACCTCTGCCTCCTGTGTGCTAGGATTAAAGGTGTGCGCCACCATGCCAGGCTCCCTTTTTCTCATTCCTTGAGAATTTTGCCATGCATACAGCGTATTTTCATCATTTCACTCCTGCTCCCCCTCTAACTAGCCTTCCTCAATTTTATATTTTTTATAGTTAATTATTGGATCTAATTTGTAGTATCTACATGATATGGGGGTGGGGCTGTCCAGTGGAGTGTGATCTACCCCCCAGGAAATACACCCATAAAGAAAACGGGCTTCCCTTCCCCCCATAGCCATAAATTGCCAGTGCCTGCCTTGGTGTTGTACAGGCAACCAGAGCACTATGAGTTACGACTGCATCAGTCCGGCCATGTCCGGAAGATAATTTCACCGTAGCCCTCCTGAACTTGACCTGTGGTGTTCCCTAAGGCGTGGGAGGGTAGGTGATACACATGTCGCATTCAACACTTGATGATGTCTGTGCTTTTGGCCGTTGTAAGTTTGATACTATTCACCGCACAGAGGAGCTGCTTTGAGGACCGAAAGCTTCCTTCATCTGTGGCAGTTTGATACTGTGTCAAGTTAGCAAAGTAGAGTAGCTTCACCCATGCAGCCTGTGAGCTCCCAGTCTTGGGTTCTAGGTCAGCTTACCGTACCAGACATACGTTTTCTCCTAGGTAGCAGGCCTTAAATCTAAGCAGAATGCGGTTGCTTACTCTGCTAGCCTTTGTGCCATTATCCCTGCTTTGGACATGCATAGCATGAATACTGAAAACCCAGAGAAGGATATTGGGGTTCGAGCTAAAGATCAGAAAAGCAAAGCAGCTAACTACTAGAGAGATCTTACCTCTACTGAGACTCAGACAAAGGGGCACTCCTGCAAGGCTCTCACCAACCTCAGCCTCCATACTCCACGAGTTCCCTTTATATTCCTCCCTCCACCCAGCCTTCGCTCCTGTCTCCACCTGCCTAGTGCATGGGATCCCAAGTGCTGGAATCACTTTTGTGTAAACTCTGTTTTTCTTTTAGACAGATTCAATCTTGTGTAACCCAGGGTAGCTTTAAACTAACAGAGATCTCTCTGCCTCTGTCTCCCGAGTCCTGGAATTAAAGGTGTGTGCCATCACTCACTGCCTGGCATGTATGGCTGACTAGTGTGGCTGCTTTGCCTTCTGATCTTTAGGCAAGCTTTATTTATTAAAGCACAAATAATATACCAGTATAGGCATGTCTTGTCAGGCCAGGCCAGTCTTTATTGTAGCTCACGGGGTTAGTAGCTGGTAAGACTACTGGCTGGAAAACTGCTCCATACTGGCTATTTCATGGTACTAAAATCAGATTGTTTCTTTAAACTTGATGTATGACTTTAATGTGGTTTCCTTCTTTCTTTTTTCCCTCCCTTCCTGAGTTTAATGTCTGTCAGTTTTTAAAGATAAGAAAGAAGATCTGTATAACTCAGTATATTCTACAGAATACATTTTACTTAAGCAAGTTCTCAGTGTAAATCTCTGCTCTAAATTAATAGCATTCACTCATAGAAACACTTCAATCTCATTTTTAAAATATTTTTAGTAAATATATGAAAGCCACCAGTCAAGAAATCAGCCTGTTTGTTCTGGTTTCATTTGATTCTGTTTATAGCATCATGACTTTTAGTCAATGCTTGTTGAGTTCTAGTGATGTTATTTCATTGTCATCTGAGAGTTTAAAGCAATGATTTACCTGTGGCCACCTAAACAGTTTGGAGTTTCGGTCACCCTGCAAGAGGGGCTACTAGTTTAAAGCCCCAAAGACAAGAAACATTATTTTATTCCTATTTTCCAAAAACTCTTGTTAATTTTGTTCCATTTTAAACCATGAGAACTATACTTCCTAGCTAGGGTTGAGTGGAGGGGGTCATTGTTGTTCCTTTTCTTTTAACGGGACCCCGGCAGCTTGCTGCGGGGTCCCTGAGACCATGCAGGCGTGTCCCCGAGACCAGCCATGTGGCAACAAAGGGAAGGACTGAGAGCAGCCAGTCCCAGGCAGAGTCGGCCAGGCAGGGACAGGCACACCATGTAAAGTTAAACATTTTTTAGGGGAAAGGAAGAAGGGGAGAAGAGGAGAGATAGAGAGAAAGAGAAGAGAGAGAGAAAAGAGAAAGGGGAGAGAGAGGAGAGAAGCGGACAGCTGCCTCTTGCGGGGTGGAACAGAGAGAGAGAGTGAGAGAGTCTGAGGCTGGAAGCTGGGAGTGGGCGTGGCTTGTCTCTTAAAGAGACAGGACAGAATATTACATTCCCAGCTCTTTTTTTTTTTTAATAATAAAAAGCAGGGGGATTACAGTCATCTGTGAAACAATCCAGCGTGGTCATCAACTTAAACTATTATTACTCAAGAGTTAGTTCGACTTCCTCTGCTTCAGTGTGTGTGTGTGTGTGTGTGTGTGTGTGTGTATACACATGTACATGCTTTAACTTCCCAGTCACTTCTATGATGATAAATAACTCATAATGAAAATCACAAAGTTGTGTGTTTAGTATATAACTTGGCTAGAAAACCCAGATTTATCTTGGTGACTAAATAGTGTTCAGTTCTGTGTTGCTAATCTTTCTGACTTGGTAAGTTCTTAGTTTGTTTCTTAGCCCTTTTCTTTAGTTCATTTTACATTTCTGGCTTCCAGCCAGGCTGTATTTCTAAGCACACTATTAATCTGTGTAAGTTGTTCATGTAATTTTTCTAAACAGAAGTCTTCTGTGCCTCCGTTTGGTTTTAGTCTATGGTATGTATGCCTTTAGTAGTAGCACAACTACCTTCTGTGTAAGAGGCTGAAATACCAGATGTTCATCAAGGCTCCACTAAATTTACTTTTAATGTAGATTTGTTGCTGATTGAAGAACCGGGAGAAAGGGGTATTGTTTTACTTTTTCATAGCTCTATCTAGAGTAGATTTTACTCTTTTATCCCATTATCAAATACAGAAAAAGAAGCTATTTCTTGTGCAAGCTAAATTCAGTTGTTTCCTTTTATTTATGTTGCATTTCTTAGTTGTTGTTTCCATGGCTCATGAATGTTTACAACTAATACTAATGATACACGACAGTTTTTACCGGAGAAACAGAACGTTGAAGAATATGTGAAAGAGGGCTAGCGAGATGAGTCCACGAACAAGAGCAGTGCTCATACAGAGGACTCAGTTTCAGTTTCCAGCACTCACAGGAGCTCCACGGCCACTAAATGTGAGATCCAGGGCATCCAGTACCTGCTTCTGACCTCTGTGGCCACTAGTCATGCACGTGGTGCACATATGCAAATGCAGGCAAAGAAAAGAAGAGAGAAGGGAAGATGATACATGAACATCTCAACTAAACTAAAATGGTCAGGTAAGAAGACATTGGTAGTCCCTGATGAATTGAGACTCTTAGACTTCAGCAGAATAATCATTAAAACTCCATATTAGCTCAGTTAGAAAATAAGGGAAACCAACTAGTCATATCTGTCCCTTCATTACAAGTAGGAGAAAGTTCAGGTTATTGGGAAAAGAAGTAAACCTCTAAATGTTGTTACTCAGTTAGACACTACTCTGGAGAGATTTCTGCTAAGACTGCATGAACTACAACACAAAAGTAGAAGAGAACAAGGAACCAGGGACTCAAGGGTGAGTGCACACCATTAGATTTTTCTGTAGAAAGGAAAACTAACTTGGTAGGAAAATTTTTATACTTTGACTTAGGCTGGGTTGGAGTATCGGCTGTTTGCTTGGGGTTCCAGTTAAAGGCTGGAGGCTGGGGAGCTTGAGATGGGAGAATTGCCCACACCCCAGAGTCCAGGAGCTCAAGACTAGCCCAGAAAGCATGGCAAGTTCCCATGACACCTCTCTTTCACAAAAAGAAAAAAAAAGGTGCATAGGATCCCATGTGCCAATCAAGGGGACTTTTTTGGGGAATGAAAGGGTTACTCTTCTTGGATTCCTGGGGAAAACAAGAAGAGAAGTGTCTATAGAAATAAGAATAGCACAAAATTAGAAGATGTGCTATATTAATTAATTTTATGTTACCATGACCATAATATCTAACCAGAAACCAGAGGAAAGATTCGTGTTTTTGGCTTGGGTTTCAGAAGGTTCAGTTCGTCATGACGAGGAGCAGAGCAGTGAAGTAAAGCAACTTATATCATGAGAAACTGAGACACAGAGAAAGGGGTGCCTGGCTAGCTTTTTCTTTTTTCCCCCATTGTCGTTCTGTCTGATGCCTCTTTAGCCCATAGGGTGATGCTGCTCACATTCAGAATGTGCCTTCTCACACTGGTTTATTGTGACTTGAAACGCCCTTTCAGACACCAAGGGGTGTCCCCCCAACCCCACTCCCAGCCTCTTTGATCATTGCAAATCCAGTCAAGTTGTTAACGAAGATTAACTAATATTGCTTTTGGTTTTGTTTAGAAATGAGAGCTTTTGAAGTCTAGGTATTCATCTCAAGTCTTTACCTTTACTGCATATAAGTTGCATTAAATTAATCATTGAATAGAGATTTCAGGTGAAGTATATAAGGAAGGAAGCAGAAAAAAAACGAAACCAAATGTTTTAGCTACTGAAAACATTCCTATTCCCAGTGAAGTCATTTCATGAAGCTGTTATCAAAAACAACTCACTGTAACCTCTACTAATAATATTCTTAAGCTTTTGGAAGGTGAAAAGGAAAAGCAGAGTCAGAAACTGTAGAGTCTAAGCGTGTAAGCAAGAGGAAGGTGCAAAGTTTGGATTAACTAGCAGAATGAAAAGACATGACAAGCACTTTAGAAATTAACAAATTAAAAAAGGCTGAAAGTATGGGAAAGAAAAGGTTAAAAATAGAGTAATGGAGGAAAATAATGAATTGAGGAGAAATGATTAATATCAAAACTAGATCTTATTGTACCTGTAAAGCTATGTAATTAGAGTGCTCACGCAAAAGGAAACACTGACCATCCTCTGCGTGAAGGAAGAGGGCTCTGTTTTAAAGGACTGAGCAGGTGCTTGTGAGAACTGACCTCATACTGACCCGCAGTGAAATTTTTACTATTTTTAGATTTTTTTTTTAATATTGATTATTCCAGCATGGAGTTGTTGTTGATAAAGACTACAAGAAGCTTTAATATTCTTTGATTGTTTATTTGATTGAAGTTAACTGACATCATTAGTCATGTACAAGAGTCTTCATTATTAGGAGATCCAGTTAGTGTTGGTTATGGTACACAAATACGGAAGTTCTAGAAGTAAGGAAATAATAACTTTTAGAATGTATACAGTTTATGTTAGCATTATGAAGTTCTGCAGCATTCTTCCTGGCACATGAATCATCCATGTGGTATGTGCTACTTGCCCTTGTCTCTTAGCAGCTGTCTCAGTTTTCAGTACTGTGCATCAGATCAGCCTGTCTGTCTTCAAGGGTGATACTGGTAGTATCTTATTATGTGACCCTTACATTACTTAATAATGCCCCCCACACTCAAAAGTGGTAACGTTTGCTGTCTGATTATGCTGAAAAAAACCTCACAAACTACCTCATTTAGGTGAAAAGGGAAGGGTTCTCACTAAACGAAGAAAGAAATCATTGTATTCTGTTGTTGCAAAGGTCTGTGGTAAGAACAAACCTTTTTCGTCCATCAAATTGTAGAGAAGAAAAAAAAGCATGCAAATTCTGCTGTTGTACCTCAAGCTAGTCTAGAGAACAGTATGTGATAAAAAATAGAAATGACATTAAATTTGTGGGTGGAAACATGAACAGAAAGTGTGTTCTAATGGACGGCGTGTGTTATGCCAGAAAATGTGAAGCCCCACTTTATCCTGCCATGTAGGCACTGTATCATCTCATCACAAGAAAAAAGTGAGTATAGCACAGCAGGATGTTGTAAAAGAACAAGAGCGCATTTGCATATCTTTTGGTTTAAGTATTGTTTTATTGTTATTGCTAATCTCTTATTTATAAGCTAAACTTCATCTTAGATATGTGTGTTTAAGGGAAACAGCATATATTACATATTATATACATTTTATATAAGTGTATATGTTGTACAAGATTATCTGTTGTGGTATTGCACAGCTTGGGTTAGGATGGCCTTTATATCAATAATGACCTCAATGTGCAAAAGTCATGATGCTAGCTAGCCATTTGGATACACTAAGGAGAAGTCACAAACTCTGTGTGTGTGTGTGTGTGTGTGTGTGTGTGTGTAGTTTGATACTGTCTGCAATTTCATACATCCTAGAGGTCTTAGGACTTATACTTGGCATACAATGAGGAATTACTGTAAACACTAACTCAGTGTGTCAGTTTGTTCTTCCCTAAGAGACTCTGATAGATGGGACAATTTATAACTAACAGATATTTGTTTTCTTACTCAGAAAGATCAGAGGAACCCAGTTATCCATAAAGGCATTTGCCTAGGAGTTAATCACTGTTAAGTAATATTAAGAATGTAATTCCAAGGCCGGAGGGGTTAAATGGACTGGTTCTTCAGGAAGACCTGGTTAGGGTTTTAGCACCCATATCAAGCAACTTACAACTCTCTGTAATTCCAGGTTCAGATGATCTGATACTCTTTTCTGGAGTCTGCTGATACCTAAACATATATATATTCAGGCACACATAAAATAAAATAAATAAATTTAAAATGTTAATGCAATTTTGTTGATTTGAATGAGAATAACCCCCATAGGCTCATATATTTGAATACTTGCACCCTAGTTGGTGGAACTATTTGGAACGAATGAGGAGTGTGGCTTTGTTGGAAGAGCTGTGTCCAAGTTTTAGAAGCCCACACCAGGCTCAGTCTCTCTCTGTCTCTGCCTGCTGCTTGTGGATAACATGTAAGCTCTCAGGTACTACTCCAGTGTCATGCCTGTCTCTCTTCTGCCGTGCTTCCCACCATGATGGTCATAGACTAACTCTATGAGTCCATAAGCTCTATATAAACCTTTCTGTAAGTTGCCTCGGCCATTGTGTCTTCATAGCAATGGAAAAGTAACTAAGACAATCATGATAGATCTTTATTATAATCACTGAAGAACATTAAAGAATATATTCCATCTTATAAACTAAATTGTTAGAGATTGCCACTTTGATTCTTTGATGGGTAGCTGCTCACCCTTTTTCTTGTATTCCTTGAATTGAGGGATGAAATCTCAACCAAGCAGCCTCCTTTTTAACAAGTAGGGTGCTTGGTCCAAGGAAACTTTCCCGTAGCTGTCAAGACGCACAGTGGCTACATCTGAAGCTGTGACTTGTATTTTAAGAGTCATTGGTCCAGTCACAACTGCTCCAGACAGCTGCAACAGAGGCCACAATGCAAGGTTTCTACCAAATGGTCTTTTATTGCCGACTTGTAATCCTTAACGTAACTCAAGCGGACTAGGTTGTTAAAGCTGGTATCCCTAAAAACTGATGAAATCCTGTGACTCCTGCAGATGGCCGTGGGGTATACAGCAAGTGACAGCTAACTTGTGTTCAGCAGGTCAACCTATCAGATAAATGACTCTGTTGGGGAGCCCCACTAGGCAAAGTCCTTGGGGTTGCTGACTGTAGAAATTGGTTGTTTTCTGTCTGTAATTTCTCTCATGTGCCACTTCATTTCCTCCCGAAGAACTGCATTTCTTCACTAAGAACTGCTGTGGGTGTTTACCCACCGGTTGTGTATTTATCTCATGAAAATATTCCATCTATTGTGCATATAGCTCTTGATGGTCAGGAAGATGATTTCTGCATAAGTGTATAACTTTGATGAACAGAAATAATACTAAGATATTTTTCATTATTCAGACAGCCTGGTGCAAGTTAAGTGCTTGGCTCTGACTGGAACAGCTAGAGCAGTAAGCTTGTGGCTTTGAAAGCTTGGCGCCATAAATCTCTAGCTTTCCCAGCTTGAGGTTATAAACTGCTGAAGTGTGAAAGCCTGGGCATCAAGCCTTTAGCACTGAGGAATTCAGGAAGCCAACATTGAAGATCTCTACCCCTTGCCTGTTTGATCTCCATCCACATAGGACAGATGTCTCTCCACCCAGCTGTTGGTTGTGCACTGTTGTGCAGGCAGGGTCAAGTAAACCCAGAATCAAGGTCCAGTGGGTATGGAGACTACTGAACTACCAGGTATTCTTGTTTGTACCTTGACACTCATGTGATGGAAGACAAGGGGCAGAGAGTAAGAGCTCTTGGAAGATGGCGCTAATCCACCTAGAGGGCTGAGCTTTGTGGCTTAGTTTTTCCTTTTCTCTCTCTCTCTCTCTTTTTTTAAGTTTGAGACAGGGTGTGCCATCGTAGCCCAGGCTGGCCTCAATGCTTTGCCTACTGAGATTGTGGGAAATTATAGTTAGGAGCCACTACATCTCAAACTTTGTGATCTAATAGCTTCTCCAAAAGCAACACTGTCACGTGGCAGATTAAGTTTCAAAATATGAAAATTTGAGTAAAGCACTATGCTCTAGTTATTTATTTTTTTTTAATTACCACGATTGAATATCTGAGACAGGCTGCTTTAAAGCAATGGCATTAATTTTGGCTCATAGCTTAGAAACCAAAAGCCAAGGCGCTTCATCTGGTGATGACTTTTGCTCCAAAGGCCTGAGGTGGGACAGATATCACACGGCTATAGACAGGGAGCATGAGCTTATTTGTGTCTCCGCTGGCTTATCTCTGTGCTGACTAGTTTCATGTCAACTTGACAGAAGATGGAATTGTCTTTAAAGACATACCTCAACTGGGAAAATGTCCCCACTATGGACAAGCACGTGGTACATTTTCTTGATTGTTGATCACTGGAAGAGGGCACAGTGCTGGGCTAGTGGTTCTGGGTGCTATAAGAAAGTAGGCTGAGCAAGCCATGGGACAGCACTTTTCCTGGCCTCTGTGATTCAGTTCCTGCCTCCAGGTTCTTGCCCCGAGTTTCTACCTGACTGCCTTGGATGGTGTACTAATACAGAACGGCTTTCCTCCCCAAGTGGCCTTTGCTCATGATGTTTTAATCACTAGAGGAATAGAAACCATAACTAAGATGATCTCTCTCAAAGTACCAGGAGTTTTTTTTTTTTTTTTTACTCTGAGCTTATATTTCCTTTGGAATTTTCAGCCAGGAGACCACAAAGTGATATTTTTGCTTCTTTCCCATAAAACTTAAGTTGGCTTGAACGTCTAGCTCAGTAGTAAACAGGAAGATGGCTAGTTCTGTATTTTAGTTTTTAATATTAATGGCAGTCTTTACTGAATTAAATATAACACCTTGATTTTATATAAAACTCCCTTTTCTTAAAAAAAGAATCATTGTGAATAGAGAGTGGTAAAAAAGAAACTTTTAAACACTAAGCCCTTAGTCAAATCAGTTAATGTTAAAAAGAGTATACTTTGCTATGTCTACCTCTTATTTTTTATTTATTTATTTTTAGGGGGCAGGTTTTCTCTATAGCTTTGTCATGGAACTAGCTCTTGAACTCATTTTAAAATGTCAGTAAAATTATTTTTGGATAGCACTAACAATAGGGGTACTTTTTCTTTTCCTTTTTCTATTTTTTTAATTGATTTTATTGAGCTATACATTTTTCTGTGCTCAACTCCCCTGCAGCCCTCTCCCATGGTCCCTGTGCTCCCAATTTACTCAGGAGATCTTGTCTTTTTCTACTTCCCATGTAGATTAGATCCATGTATGTCTCTCATAGGGTCCTCAATGTTGTCTTAAGTTCTCTGGGACTGTTATTTGTGGGCTGGTTTTCTTTGCTTTATGTTTAAAAACCACTTATTAGTGAATACATGTGATAATTGTCTTTCTGGGTCTGGGTTACCTCACTCAATATAATGTTTTCTAGATTCATCCATTTGCCTGCAAATTTCAAAATGTCGTTATTTTTTTCTGCTGTGTAGTACTCCATTGTGTAAATGTACCACATTTTCCTTATCCATTCTTCGGTCAAGGGGCATTTAGGTCGTTTCCAGGTTCTGGCTATGACACACAATGCTGCTATGAGCATAGTTGAGCACATGTCCTTGTGGTACGATTGAGCATCCTTTGGGTATATGCCCAAAAGTGGTACCAGCTTGCACTCCCACCAGCGATGCAGGAATGTTCCCTTTACCCCACATCCTCTCCAGCATAAGTTGTCATCAGTGTTTTGGATTTTGGCCATTCTTACAGGTGTCCTTGTTTTGGGATAGTATATATTCAGGGTTGGCCTTGAACCTGCCATGTAGACAAGAATAACTCTTTAACATATGATCTGACTGTCTCCCACATGCCAGATCCCAGGCGTCACTGTCATGCTTACCGTATAAAGTTAAAGGACTGAACCCGGGCCCGTGTGCATGCTAAGTAAGCACATACCAGCTCAACTACATCTGCAGTGTGGGTGTGGTCATTTTACTCTTCATAAATCAGAAAGATGAATAGTTCATATTTTCCCTCTTACTGAAAATAATTTTTCTTATATAATATATCCTCATTAAGGTTTCCCCTTATTCTACTTCTTCCAGCTCCTTCTCTCTCCCCTGCCACCTGGATCAACCCCTTTCACTCATTAGAAAACAGACTTGTATGGGGTAGTAAAATAAAATGAAGCAAAAACTACCACTTCAGAATTAGACAAAAACAAACAGAAGAAAAAGAGCCTGAGAAGGCAAAAGAAACACAGATCCACTTGTTTACATACTTAGGAATCCCATAAACTAAATCCCATAAAATGCTAAACTCCAAACTATAATATATACACAAAGACCTGTAGGGTAAACGAGAGAAGAAAAAATTAAAAAATAATAAGCTAAAATTTAAAGAAAACAAAAAGAGCCTCGACATGACATTATGAGATAAGGAGCCTCCAAAAATTCCATTGAATATCTCATATTTTTAATAATCTAAGGGTTGAGTGCAGATCTCTAGGCTAGTATTTATGTGCTGCACCATTTAATGTGGAAGATCTTTAGTTAGATTTATTTTTTAAAATAGAATAGTATTTAATCATATTCATTGCCACTTGAAAACAGTGTGTAATTCTCTCAAGAAAGCTAACTCACTCAGAGTGAAAGTCTATTTCCTTTTTCTTATTCCATTTATTATTGTGCAGAATGTCATGGTCCTGCACATCAATTATTCATGTCTAGAATAAAAAGCAGTCCACTTACTCAATGTAGGTGAACCCATTATAATATCTGGAAATGATTCAAATGCAGATGAGTTCATTTCTTGTTACAGTGCTATGGTCAAATGTTAAATACATATTTTAAAGGTAGATTTAGAACATTTTTATACAGTCATATCATGCTTTTATGGAACAAATATATAAATACATAGCTCCCCATTTTCAAGTCTCACTTAGCACAATGTTTGAGGCAGTCTAAATAAATACTCTCCCCGTAAAAGGATTGAAACTGATCATTTGATAATGGAAACTGATAGGTAAATGTTAAATTCTAATTTGTCATCAGAAATGCTATATATATTACTATCTGATGGAGTTATACTTTCTGCTGTTAAAGAAAAATCAACTGTTGGATCAAAAGTGAATAATCATAAAAGAGTGAAAGGCAGTGGGAAATAATCTGACTTGTTGTTAGTTCAATTTAACAATTAACTCTTCAGCCTTTGAGTTTTCTCTTTTAATTATGTTACACAGCACTAGATGTAGTTGCTTTGTGTAACACAGAGTGAACTAATTTTTACTGTCTTATATTCTAAATAACTCTCAAAATATACATATGAATGCTTTTGTTTCATGGATCCCCCCATATTAACCATAGATTTTTTTTTTCTCATACAGTATAATCTGAATTCAGTTTCCCCTCCCTCTACTCCTCTCAGTTGCTCACCTCATCTTGCATCTGGATCCACTCCCTTTCTGTCTCTCATTAGAAAAGAACGGGCTTCTAAGAGATAACAGCAAAACATTACAAAATAAAATATAGTAAGATGAAATAAGAACCATCATGTCAGAGTTGGACAAGTCAAGCCAACAGAAATAGAAAAGAGCCCCAAGAGGAGGCACAGGAGTCAGAGGCCCATTTGTTTACACATTCACTGCTACCTGAAAGCTATAATATATACACAGAGGCCCTGGTGCACAGCTCTGTCAGCTCATAGGAGCTTTACTCAGTTGGCTTAGGGATCCTTGTTTCTTCTGGAGATGCACTGCTTTTTAATAATGTGGTTCAAGACCTTTGCTTTATAAGTCTCATCTGGTCATTGGGCATTTGAAAGGACAGCTAACGAAGAAGTTAGCGCTCATTTCAAGTACTTAGTTACAGAATAATTTTCTTAATTTTGTTTTGATTTCATAATGAAGCAGTTAATATAAATATCTATTAAACTTACTTGCCTGCTTGAAAATTGGAAGTTACATGGGTAGCTTGTGTTACATTTTCACTGGAAATGTGGTGGTTTACATGAAGTTGCCTCTCCTGGGCACAGGTCTTTGAACGGTTGGTTCCTGAGTTCAGGAACCAGAAGCTGCTGTTGGAAGTGGTGTTTTTATCATAGCAGCAGGAGTCAGTGTCCTGCTGGGCAGGTACTGCCTGAAGGTTTTCACACATGTAATTATTTGGAGATCTTGTTAACACACAGTACCAGGACCTCTGGCTGCAAGGATTCTGATTTAGGATTTCTCAGGTTGGAGCCTACAATTTGCATTTCTAGTGAGCGTTAGGAGAATGCTGATGTGCAAATCTGTGGGTCACACTTACAGTCACAAGATTTAAATGTAGTTATCTTTTCAGTAGATAGAAAAGAAGGAGGCTGCCACAGATGAGTCAAAGGAAATACTAAATGTTCTCACAATCTGTTATCCATGAATAAGATATTGACATACTGTCTAGAGGAATAGGAAAGTACTGAGATAGGCTTTTGAAGAAAAAATTGTGAGATTTCATTAAAGACCATAAAAGTTTTAATGAATATATATTTATTATTATTTCATATAAAATGAAAATAAAATGTTTTCATATGGGGAAGACATAACTCATTTTTAATGTATGAGAATTTAGTGATATGTCTAAAGAAGAAAGTCATAGGAAAGCATACCTATGACGGTCCAGTTGCATAGAGAGACCTTTCATGTAACACAGTTTTTTCTAAATAATTTCCCTCATTTGAGTATTAACAAACAAGTAAAAAGCCAGAGGTAGCATGTGCTTGTAATCCTGACACTGGGGAGAGGGAGACTGGCCCTCCTCCTGGGCCTGCTGGCTAGCCCGTCCAGCCTGTTTGGCTAGCTCCAAAGCTGTGAGAGACCCTGCTACAAACACACAAAAGTAAACCTGTGGGTGGCACCCATGAAAGAGGCTTCTGTGTGTGTAACTACACCTAAGAGCACACACAAAGCCAGGAGCCTTGAAGTTGGGTTGGAGAGGAAAATCCTTTAGAAATCAGAGCGGCAGAGGGAAGAATGCATAATGGTAAATAACAGAAAGAAAAGAGCACTTAGGAGAAACATGATCTTACTACAGTTTGGGGAGCAGGGCGTGGATTTACCTGTGGTAGAATGCTTGCCTACATGTGTGAAGCACTGGGCTTAGTCCCCAGCACTACAGAAAGAAAACAGCTAAAGTTTAGCAATACAGCCTTTCGTCTCCCCTGAAATACTGTCAGCTGTCTTTGGGCACTGGCCTCACCTCCTTATTACCTAATTTTACCATTTTGAAATAGCTCACTAACCTAATCTCTTGTTAATAAGCCCCTCCAGAAGTCTCATCATCAGCAAATAGCCTTTATGAAAAGCATCATTGAAAACTTTTCAATTAGATTTAATATATTGTATGTGCTCACACAAGTGCCACACCATGTGTGTGGAGCTGCACGAACAACTTGTATGAGTCACTTCTTCCACGGTGTGTGTCCCAGCTATTGAATTCGGGTTGTCAAGCTTAGCACCTGCACTGCCTGGCTTTGTGCGCCAACTTGACACCAGCTGCCTTCATCAGAGAGGAAGGAGCCTCAGTTGGGGAAATGCCTCGATGAGATCCAGTTGTAAGATATTTTCTCAATTAGGGATCAGTGGTCGAGGGCCCAGTTTATGGTGGGTAGCGCCATCTCTGGGCAGTTGGTCCTGGGTTCTATAAGAAGGAGGGTTGAGTGGGCCAGGGGAAGCAAGCCAGTAAGCAGCTCCCCTCCATGGCCTCTGCATCAGCTCCTGCCTCCAGAATGCTACCCTGTTTGAGTTCCTGTCCTGACTTCCTTTAATGATGAACAGCAATGCTGAAGTGTAAGCCATTAGGTTTATTAAAACTCCTTCTTCCTCAACTTTCGTTTTGGTCATGATGTTTCATCACATCCATAGAAACCCTAACTAAGACAGCAACAAATGCCTTCACCTGAGCCATCTTGCTAGCTCCCTTACCACCCGCAACCTTTGTTTTTATGAGGGGTTCTACTTGTTTTCAACAGCCCTAATACTAAAACCCCCTTTTCTGTTGTTCGTTTGTGCAACAGGGTCTCCTGAGACTGGCCTCAAATCTGCTTTCATCATTCTGTGCCACCGTGCTTGCTTTTAAAACATTTTTATCAACCCCTAATCTTCCTTACAGTTTCTATTCATTTGTCCTGTTTCTAGCCCTTGGGTGAATGTATAAATATTCATTTTTTTTTCCTAGCCAAACTTCTGTGTTGGGGAATCACTACCTCATCCCTAGTTTCCTCTGTTGGAATACTAGGTTATTGGTATAAAAAGAAAGGTGGCAGCGTGTTGTCCCAGTATATCTGTGACACATTTGCATTCTTATTTGAAAATACATGTTGGAAGGATAAAGGTGTTCTCTTTTCCAGGACCATATTAAGTTCACAAGGGAAGAAATTGACGTGTGCACTGGCAAATTTCAGAGTGTGCCAGGGCTTAGAGACCCAGGGGGAGCTCCTGTTACAGCCCGGGTGTGAAAGCAGCTAACAGAAGTCTGTCTTGCTAGGGCCATTGTCGCCTTCTCTCGTTGTGTCTTCAGTTGATCATATGGAGCATACTTACATTGTAGAGAGTATATGGGTGTTACTCAACACACACCAATTTAAATGTTAATGTTACCCAAGAGCACCATCATGGAAACATCCAGAATAATGTTTGACCAAATACCTGGAAACTGCCAGCAAGCCAAATTGACAAAAAGAGATTAACTGTTACAAGCAGAATATGCATTTCTATTGAAATATGAAAATGGATTATGTGGTATAATTGATGTGTTTTGGAATAATTGCAAGGGAATAATGCCATGAGAGTGATAACTTTATATACAAAACAATCTGTAATTGATTTTTACTGAGAATTATCCTGACCTACTTTTCAATACTTACTGTTAAATCCCAAAATGAGGTTTCAAAAGGCAGGGTGATTTTTTTTTTTAAGTGGGAACATATGGACTCAGCATCTAGATTTTAGCACACAGTGTTCTTTGAGGTGAATTTATTTTAGATGCTTGTAATTTTCTCTTCCCATAGTTGAATGTTCCATATCTTTCCATTATACTAAAGGAGCAAACAGAATATTTTCCTTTGACTCATAATAACTTACTCATGGAGTGATTATCTTTTCTTTGTGCTGTGTATATGTGGGAAGGCGTTTTCTACAGTGATTTCTGAAGGCTTTAAGAATATTTTTGCATATGTCTGCACTTGAAAAATATTATCTAAGACCCGATCACTGTAATGCAATCTAAAAAAGTTAGTGCCTATGTGAGCTAATGACTAGTAATTCAGTGAAACTTCTGTTCTTGACTTCAGAATCCTTAATGAGCTTGCTAGTATATGCAAGGCCCTAGGCACTGAGCAAAAAAAATTGAGAATTTCTAAAGTATAAGATAATTTCTTTATGAGTTCAGTGAGAAATAAATACATAATTATAACGACATCAATAAAGATAGCTCATTTACTTGATTTTTATTACTCCTTCCTGTAACAATTTATATATTACTCTATTCAAGTATATATAGTATGTATTCATTATTTTGTGTTCCTTTTTCATTTCTTTAATTGTAAACACTCAAGGATGTAGATACAGTTCTTTTTATATACCACTAATTGTGTACCACAATACAGTAGTTGGTAATTACCTTAGAGAAATTGGTAGTCTCAATAGATAAGTAATATTTATTTATTGTTTATTGAAACAATTCTCAGTATATAGCCTTTGCTGACCTGGAACTCTGCTATCTAGCCCAGACAGGACTTAGATTCTCTACCTTCCTTTTGTTTTGTTTTGTTTTGTTTTTAGACAAGGTCTTGTGTGTCCCAGGCTGGCCTAGAACATGTTATGTAGCCAAAGATGACCTTGAGCTTTCTGTTCCTGCGCCTCCACTTCTAGAGGGATGGGATTATAAGCATGTTGCTCCCTTTCCCTGTTTCTGCAGCACTGGGGATCAAACCCAGCACCTCCTGCATGCTAGGAAAGCTCTCTTCCAACTGAGGTCGGATTTTTGTTGTTTTCTTGCTTTTGAGATAGGGTATTTACTGTGTAGCTCTGGCTGACCTGTCACTCACTAAATAGACTATGCCAACCCTGAACTCACAGAAATCTGCCTTCCTCTGCCTCCCTTGTCAGTTGAGATGAAAGGCGCGAGCTGCCTGTATTACTAATAGCTCTGATTGCAAAACACAGTACAAAGAGTTGGATTCAACTCACAATTTTAAGAATTTTAAAATTCACAGATTTAAGAGTCATTATTACAGAAGGAATGACGTGTTACCTGTGTAACTGTTCTTTTATTCTGCTTCATTTTCCTTCATATCTTGGACAATGCCAGCTTTGCCTTTTACCACTTTGATACAGACAGCCATAGCACTGGCCAGCTGCTGGGGAAGAAATCACCTGGTACGGAATGCTGCCGTTCCAGATTAGGAACACAGGGTCTCTCTCTGTGTTTTAATCAGTCTTTGTGTCGCTTTGACAGCGTTCCTGCCTTAAGGGAGGAAGGGAAAATTTTGGCTTACAGTGGCAGATATGTCTGTACATACATAGGTGTTGAGTTCTGGATCCACGGTAAGAGTGAACACAGTGGCAGGAATGTGTGGCAGAAAGCAGCTCACCTGGTGGAAGTCAAGGGGCAGAGCGATTGCCTCTGCAGGCAGGCCCCCACCCCTTGTCCTATTTTGGCCTCTACCTTGTCAGATGGGACCACCCCTGAATGGTCAGTTCAGGTCCTATCTGGAAATGTCCTCCCAAATACACAGAGAGATGTGCTTTTCTATCTCATAGACATGTCTCAATCCAGTCAAATGATGAATTACCCATTTCAGTTTTTTTTTTTTTAAATATTTTATTTATTTATTATGTGTACAGTATTCTCAGTATTCTGTCAGAATGTATGCCTGCACGCCAGAAGAGGGCACCAGATCTCATTACAGATGGCTGTGAGCCACCATGTGGTTGCTGGGAATTGAACTCAGGACCTTTGGAAGAGCAGGCAGTGCTCTTAACCACTGAGCCATCTCTCCAGCCCCCCCATTTCAGTTTTTTACATATTCCCTGCAGAGTAGATCTTTCTTCTTTTCTATTTAGAATATGTGCTATTGTCCTTACAAACTCGCCTGATGGCTGGCCAGTGGCTAAGTGGCTAAAGGCTTGCTGTGTAAACATGAGGACCCGAGATCAGGCTGCCAACAGCCATGCAAAAAGCTAAGTATTCTAGTGAGCAACCCCGTCTCAAAAACTAATGTGGAAGTATGATGAGGTAGCTCAGGGGAAAGGAGCTTGCAGCTAAGCCTACTGACACGAGTTCAGTTCCCAGAACCCCCTCAGAGTTGCTCTCTGAGCTCATGTGTGTTATGGCAATGCATGCACACATACAATAACAATGAATGCAAACCTTGTTTTAGATAATAAGATGGTGAAGCAATTGAGGAAGACATTCTTATGTCAGCCACTGGCTTCCTGAAATGTCCTCATGGACAAGCATACTTGCACACATCTCTGCATACAACCGTCAGCTCAGAAATTAGCTTACTTGGGAATTTTCTGTGATTTTTATGACATTCTGATAACTTCCTCTGTATGTCATATGTAAACCTCCAAGGTAGTATGAATCACATTAAATAATTTTAAAAATTATATCTAACTTTCTGACGATGGCTTATATTCTCTATCTTACATTTTCACTGCAAGAGGGACTTAGTAAAGATATTTTTTCCCGCTCCCATCTCGGACACCTGGAAAACAATTACAGTGTTATGTGTATCTAGTGTTTGGAATAAACAGGGAGAAGGAATAATGAATTTAAAATACAGTTCACTTCAGGTAGATGAAAAGAACATCTCAAACAATGGAAGGAAGGATACAGAAAATCACAGTGGAAATACCTGGTCCAGTAAGAAACTTGGAAGATGGCATGACCAGCAAAAGGGTCCATGCAAGGTGGCCAGGAAGTGGAAGCTGGGAGTTGTCTAAGAAATCAGATTATACAAGGACTTTGAACCATGCTGACTGTTGTAAAAATGACCTAGACAAATGCTAACACGTGGAAGTAAAATGAGTGGAACCTGGTGACAGTTTGAGGGCAGATGGGATGATGGCCACAAAGAAGAGAAAGGTATCCTCTAATGAGGTCCTGGGCGAGATTTCTTGATGAGTCATCAAAACAGCGGTCAGAATTGTACCATTAAAGTCAGAAAATGTGAAGGCATGTTTTAAACCATTTGTGTAGACCCTTCAAAGTGGTCTCACTTGGTAGCAGAAAGGAGAAAGAAGGGACAAGCTTCAAGGTGATAGAACACCAGTGATGAGAACAGAGCAAGCACAGTGTCCTAGCTGCTTTTGAGAAAAGCCACGAGACAAACTCTCTTGGGCTTTTTAAAAACTACATTTATTTATTTTGTGTTCAGATACGTGTGCACCATGGCACACTTGTAGAGGTCAGAGGGCAACTTTTAGGGGTTCTTTCTCTTTTTACTCACTGTATGGTATGTGTGGATGGAACTCAGGTCTCAGGGTGGCAGCAAATGTCTTCACCCATTGCACCATCTTGCCAGCCTATTCCGGGTGCTTTGAAGTTATGAAAAAGCAACTCAGTTTCCACCCAGTATGTCTTGGGTTAATAAGTGAAGAAAGTAGAGTTTAGGCCATCTTCCTGGGAGTACTTAGAGCTATGTCTAGAGCAGAATTGGGCTAAAAGTAAAGAAGAGATGGTTGCATTTGAAAATACCTAGGTTCTTCCTAACAATCTTGGAAAAACTATGGTGGCACAATTAAAAAGTATTCTGAAAGGCTAATCAAAGCCACCCCATATGCTCCTATGTGTAGTGTGGTGGTCTGAAGTGGGTTTCTCTGTTTGGTTTAATGGTAGCACATTTGTTACTGTATGAAGCACAATAAATAAAAGCTCAGAGAAGTTGGGGTTCAACCTGAAGATCTGAAAAACAAAGCGGCTAGCCACTGGTTCTTACCTCTACTTCAGTCCGAAATGGCGATCCTGCCTCCAGGACTCTCAGAATGAGACTGAGACTGAGAGCTGTCTCCTCCTCCCATTTTATAATCCTCTCTACTTCTGGGATTAAAGGTGTGTGTTACCACTGCCTGGTCCATAAGGCTGACCAGTGGGGCTGTTTTACTCTCTGATCTTCAGGCAAGCTTTATTTGTTAAAATACAAATGAAATGCCACTACATTTCCCCTTTTTGTCTAAAATCAAAAAGCTATAACTAATATAAGAAAACTATGTACAGTAAGTACAATGACTATATACAATATATACAGGCAATAAATACATCAACTGTCTAATCCATTTGCATTTGGGAAATTTAGAGAAAATACTGCATATCTACCCTATCTTGGTGAGTTCAAAGTCTTGTACTCAATTTAGTTTCTATCATAGCTTGCTTTCTGCATCAGGTAACTATAAATATCTAGTCTTCAACTTTCTCAGAGACCCAAGAAGTAAGTAATATTAACTGATTAAGAAGTACAAGCAAGTGGTTTCCAAAAAATGTGAGAAATGACAGAAACAGCTGGCTGCCTAGACAGTCACCCCAAGTTCCTCTGCAACAATAGGGCATCCATATTGGGCCTATAGGCCTAGCAAACAATCTTTTCTGTGAAGCAGAATATTTTATGTCCTGCTTGTCTAATTAGGACAGCATACCATCAGCAGTCAAAGCAGGGCCATTTTCTTGCCCAGTGGCTTTACTTTTGCCACAAAGAAAGTAAACTCCATGTAGAGATTCTTCAATGCCCAATATCTTCTCCAAGTAGATTGGTGCTGCCAGGAGCAGACATATCTCATTGTCATAAAAAAGAAGAACCCAGGTTATTAAAACATCTTAAATAGTATATTCTGTAGATCTCTGAAGTGTTTGAAGATGACCTGTTTATCTAAAATATATTTTTGTTTGACCTTGAAAACATTCCTAAAATGATTGCAAGTTCGAGAGGTAGCTGTACCATTCAGTCTATGAATCATGGCAAAGTGCAGGATTTATTTCAGATCCTGGCTAGAGTACTCTGTGAGGCTGGATCATCACATCTAGCCATCTCAAAATTGTTCTGAGCATTTCATAGTCCAAAGCTGATCTTTAAATGATGCTATCAGCTAAATGACATTAAATGAACCAGATGGAATCCTTATTGTGGGGCCTGATCTTCCTGGAGACTTCAAAGATTACTGTAGGAAAATTTATTGTTCACTGTGGAAAGCTTAAGCATTATTTATATCAAAACAAATTCAAACAGAAAGTTTGAATTTCAATAGACAAATATTCAAAAGAAAGGTACTATAGAAATGAAATTATGTACAGGACAAAGTAAAAATTTTGAAAGCAGAGTTTTGATAACCTTACTCCCTAGATTTTATCTTCCTTCTGTCCCACACTAGACGGCTCCTGACATGAGACAGAAACTCTGAATTTTTCTTTTAAGACCATGCTTGGATTTAGAGGAGAGCCACCATCCAACTTCAAAGCCAGCTTTGATTTTTAAGTGAGTTGCGGCTACCATTATCCTGAGAAGTAGGAAGATGTGTATGTTTATGTAGTGAAATTTTACCCTGCTGAGTGTATTGGTATCATACGTCAGATTTCTCTTTGTTTGGTGACTCTTCCTGGATAGCTATTTTTTCTTCTTTAGGCATCTAGATGTTCAAGATGTCTCGGCTTTTCAGAGATGGGTATTTTCCTGCAAAGACAGTAACAGAATCTTGCCCCAACCCTTATGAAGTTTCCTTATAACTTATAGGATTGTCACCTCTGTGGATGAACTGTCATTTCTGTTTATCAAGAGCTTTTTCTTTTTCAAATCGAATCTTGATTAGTTTTGATGGTATTCATAGCTTTTCTTTTCCTGTGGAAACAAGAACAAAACCCTTCTCCAACATAGCACATCTCCTGATTTCCATTCTGAGGTCAAGACATCCTTGAAATAGACAGGCTGATTTAATTCAGAAGTTTTTTCTATTGTCCAGTGTCTCTCTACAGCTGTTGCTCCTTTATCATTAAGAAATTAGCATTAAGAAAATTCAGAGTTAATAAAGCATTATGCAATCTATTTCTGGGTGTCTTTTTCATCCCTTTCTATTTGTTTAACATATCCTTTATAGTTCAATTTGATCTTTCTATAACTGCATGACGTGTAGGATTTTTGGTATACCTGTAATATGTTTTATATTATAATAAGCAAAAACCTCTTTCATTTTCATAGAAACATGCTGTAGCATTGACTATATTTGTGCAGGTATACACATGATGGCTATAACTTACAGTAAATTTGTGATTTTTGAATCAGCCTTTTCTGAACTCAAAGCAGGAAGGATGTTCTATCTGTTAGCTTGTCATAACTTCTTAACAGATTTTGATTTTCAATTTCAACAGTATGAATCCTTTCAGATAATCTCTCAGTACCACTTTGTAAGGTTTCATTAACCCATTGACATGTAGTAAATTTTGCCTGTCAAGTTAAGGTTATCATTTTCAGTAGTATGAATCCTTTCAGCCAACTTCTTATTACTAGTCTGTAAAGTCTCTATCATTTCTAAAAGTTTCTCATTCTTGACTCTGTTATCAAACCATTTCTTTAAAGATAATGAATTATCAAGCTGATAGCTGCTATGGTTTAGAAGATATAAGTCCCAAGTAAGTCATATATCTTTCCTAGAATTCCATCCATGCTAGAAACAAAAAAGTTATTAAATTGTTGGATGGGAATATTATCTGTCATTATCTTAGGAGTGGTTTACAAATTGCAAATATGTATATATATTTAACATATAACTTACCTCTGTTGAAATCCTGGTTTAGTTGAGACTTTTAAGGTATAATAACGATGTGGGCCAGAAAAACCTGTGGATTTTCTATGCAGACTCAAAACCAAACTGGATAGGATTTGTTAAAGAGATGCCGTTCAGGACAGCCATGCAGCACTTGCATACAGTTTGCAGGAGTCAGGAATCTGCAGTAGCCATGTGGGAGCCACATGCACACAGGGCTGTGCACAAGCCGTGGGACCGCAGGAGCCACGGGAGGCTGTGGAGGGCTGTGGGGAGCCATGTGGGTGCCCTGTGGGGTGTCAGCAAGGACAGGCACGGCAGGAGAAGAAGCTGAGCCAGGGCGGAGGGGAGCTGGGAGTGCTACTGCTTCTCCTGATCGTGTGTCTTAAGTTTGGGTCCCAGTTCCTAGAGCTGGAATCTCAATCCCAACTCTGGCCTGGGCTGGTGGCTAAAAAGCCTCAGGCAAATAGCTTTTTTGTAAATTTGTGCCCCAAAAGTTGGCCACCAATTGAAGCATGATTAATAAAATCTCGGAGAAAGAAATTGGGGTTCTACCTGAAGATCCAAAAAGCAAAGCAGCCTGTCACTGGCTCTTCCTTCTACATCAATGCAAAATGGCCATCCTGGCTTCAGGAATCTCAGAATGAGACTGAGTCTGAGAGCTGTCTCCTCCCATTTTATAATCCTCTCTAGGGCTGGGATCAAAGTTGTACACCACTGGAATTAAAGTTGTGTGTTACCACTGCCTGTTCTGTAAAGCTGACCAGTGGAACTGTTTTAACTCTCTGATCCCCAGGCAAGTTTTACTTATTATAATACAAATGAAATGCCTGTACAACTGTAACCACAATCTCAACAGCATATTTAGATTATATTTATTTGATCTCGTCTCTTCTTGAAATGGTGAGGCTCACTTGTCTTACTAGATATACACAGCTGTTAGCATTTTACCAAGTAATTCGTTGGCCAAACTAAAATTATTTGTTTTTAATATTCAGATGGCTTTAATGTACATTATTTCTTATCTACCCTCTCTTCTCTATTTTGTTAGTTCCCTGTAGTTAGTTCCCCTAGACCATTTTTGCTTTGTATAACATACATAACTCTAAAGATCTAAGAACCACAAATGAGAGAAAACATGGTATTTTTCTTTCTGAATGTGGCTTAATTCACATAATATGGTCACCTACAGCTGCATGCATTTTCCTACAAGTGACATGACATTCTTTATGGATGAAAAACAAATTCCATTATGTATGTAGGCCACATTTTCTTAATCCATTCTTTTGGTGTTAGACACCGCCTGGGTTGGTCTGTAGCAGCTGTTACAAATGGTACCGTGTTAAGCACTAATTAGTGTGCAAGTATTCCATGATGGGCTAGGTTGCTGTCTTTCCAGTAAACACCCCGGGCTTATAGGTAGCTGGACCAAATGAACATCTGTCTTGAGATTTTTTTTGGGGGGGGGACATCCAGACTGACTTACACATTCCCACCAACTGTGTATGAATGTTCCTTTTCGCCCATGTCCATTCCAGCATCTTTTTTTGTTGCCTTCTTAAATAACGTATGCCCTTCTGACTGGGCTGAGGCAGAATTTGATTTGTATTTCTCTGAGAGCTAGGTAAATTGAACTTTTTTTTCATATATTTATCGCCCATTTGTCTCTGCTTTTCTCTCTGTGTATGTGTGTGGGTGCACATGTGTGTTTGGGTGTGCTTGCACGTGGAGGCTGGAGGCTGACAATGGGTGTTTTCGCTTGATTGTCCATCACTTTATATTAAGGCAGACCTTGCTGATCCTGAGCTCACCTATTCTAGTTGCTGATGTGGGATTCACCTCTGTATGCTGTGAATATGTCTTATTACCATTGGTTAATAAAGAAGTGCTTTGGCCTATGGCAGGGCAGAATATTGCTGGGTGGGAAAGCCAAACTGAATGCAGGGAGAAAGAAGGTGGAGTCAAGGGAGATGCAAACAGCTGCCAGAGAAACAAGTAGAAATTGGTTAGTTTAAGTTGTAATAACTGGTTAATAATAAGCCTGAGCTAATAGGCCAAACAGTATGTAGTTAATATTAAGCCTCTGAGTGGCAATTGGGACCAGGTGGGATGAGAAACCTCCAGCTACAGGTTGCCATCCCTGCTTTTGTTTGAGCGTTCTGGAGACCTGAATCCAGTCTCAGTGCCTGGCAGCAAGTGTTTAATCTGCTCAGTGGTTATTGAGTGTTTTTTATTTTATCTTTTGAAAACCGTTGTTTGCCGTGGTGGTGGCACCACGCCTTTAATCCCGGCAGAGGCAGGCGGATCTTTGTGAGTTCGGGGCCAGCCTGGTCTACAAGAGCTAGTTCCAGGACAGGCTCCAAAGCTACAGAGAAACCCTGTCTCAAACAAACAAACAAAGAAAACCATTGTTCATTTCATTAGTTCATGTATTGATTTGGCTGTTCCATTTCTTGGTTAGTTTTGTAAGTTCTTTGTATATTTTACATATTAACAGTGTTGTGTGTGTAGTGAGCAAAACTTTCTCTCATTCTTTATACTGTTATTTCACTTGATTCCCCCCCTTTTGTATAGAAGATTTTTAAGTTCCTAAGGTCCTATCATTGACTGATGGCATTGTTTTCTGGGGGACCAGAGGCCTATTGAGAAGCTTCTTGCCTTGGCCAGTAGGTTGAAGTGTTTTCCCTACTTTTTCAACTCCAGCGGTTTTAGGTTTCTCATTAAGGTCTTTGATCCAGTTCCAGTTGGATTTTTGTTGCAGGTGAAAGATGCTGATTCTTATACATGTGAATGTCCAAATTTTCCTCTTCTTAATTGTTTGTCTACTTAGGAAAACCACTGTTCTGCTCGTATAATTGATGGTTTAGGAACACAGGGCAGCGAAAAGCTTTGATGGAGCTCACATTCTGCAGGCTCTAACTGCTCCACCAGTTTTCCTTCTGTCCTCTCAGTCTTTCTGTGGAATTGTGAATCCTATGGAAATCTGCATAGTCTCCATTCTTGGCTCAGCCATGTCAGGCTTACAGAAAGCTGCACCTGCCCGTGCCACAGTGAATTCACCAATGGTATAAAACTGCAGCGTTATCCGAGATTTTACCAACACACTAAATGGCATAGCAGTAAAGGTCCCTTACCCTGAGACACCTAGTCTGTGGGAGCAGAACCAAGCAGGCCCCTCAAGGACTCAAGCTCCAGGGAATGACTAACATGGATGGGGGTTGAGGGTACCATGGGAGCAACAGGTCAAGGACCCTCCCCCCAGCTCTGCTCTCAAAGTGGACCAGCCAGTGTTTTCTGTGTCTGTCCCACCCGCTACCACCTGTAGCACGAATTCTAATTGGTGTTAATACTAAAAACCCAGACTCAGATTTAAGGGTTAATGCTGAAGATCAGAGAAGCAGAGTGTCAGCCGCTAGAGAGTTCTTTTACCTCTACCAGTGTTCTGACCTAAGGGGCGATCCTGTCCTCAGACTGCTTCTCCAGACTGCATTTGCTTCCACCAAACCTCAGACTACTCTGAACTTCTGTTTCCTCTGTCCTTATATTCTTCTCTCTGCCCAGCCATATCACACCAGTCTCCACCTCCCTAGTGCTGGGATTAAAGGCGTGGGATCCCAAGTGCTGGGATTATCCAAAGGTGGGTCTGTTTCTCTCTTAGACAATTCAATTTTCTGTAGCCCAGACTGGCCTTGAACTCATAGACATCCCTCTGCCTCTGTCTCCCAATTCCTGGGATTAAAGTTGTGTGCCACTATTCCCTTGCCTCTAGTGGCTTATCTCTGCACTCTGATCTTTAGGCAAACTTAAAATACATATAAAATACCACTACACTAACCCCATCCCCAACCCTGCTTGCCTCTGTCCCGTCCTAAACCACACCATGGCTAAGGAACCAGGCACCATCCCTTACATATAGCATCCATGTTTACATCTTAGGTGATAAGAACATTTATCTCTTTTTAAACTTTTCCCAAAACTATAGTAATATCAGTGTTCAGTGATTTCCTTAAAAAACAGTTTTCTGTGTTCCTTATGATTTTTTTTTGTTTCCCCTGGAAACTGGAGTAAATATCATCTCATCACTGACTTATCGTAGTATGTGATACTATTTCCTTCAGTTGTTGAATTACTCACTTTTAGATCCCTTGTTAGGAAGTTTCTTGAGAAGCAGAATATAATCTTGTTAAGCTCACTATAAATATTGCTAAATTGAGAACTTTAAGGAGTCCTGCAGATGGCAGATTTCTGTAGCTTTGTTTACTTCCTATTTTCTTCCACAACGGTAGAGTGCAGATGGATCTTTATCTGGAAATGCTTCTTTGCTGTTAATATATCCAGTCGCTGTGAGTCCAGAATGAGGAAATCCACTTTTCTCATGGACCATTTCTTCAGTGATTCCTTTCCCCTTTGAGCTAGGCAGTAGAGTCATGGACTCTGCTTTCCCACAGTTATTTTATTAGCACAGTTTCTCATGGTGTTTACTTACAGATAATGCCTGTTGTCATTTTACCCTACAGCTGCCAATCTTCAGCAGTCTTTTTTGACCTAATTAGTGATAATTTTAAAGAGTCAGGGCTAGCAGCACCCCCCCCAACACTACAGATTTGACCACAGCTTGTGTTATCCCTAGGATGGAAAAAATAAGACTATCAAGTTATCTGCTGTAATTTTATAGAGTCTCATAGCTTAATCATTTAGTAAAACCTGTTTCTAATGATATAGTTAAATAAGTGGGTTTTTTGTTCTATTTCTGTATACTTTTTCTATGGGAGAGAGAGAGAATCCACTCTACATAGTACTTGTTACATAAGGATAATAGTGTGCATACTATTTCCAAATTCTTGATTTCTTTTCTCATCCATTTATTCTGCCACTTACTTGGGTCGTGGTTGTGGGAGGTTGTGTCACAGCGAGAGGCTTGCATTGTTTAGTTGTGCCTTTCTCATGCCCTGACACTCAGCTGTGGTACTCAAATAATCTTTACGTTAGAGTTAAAGTGAACCATGCATGGATAATGTGCAGTTAACATTTGCCTCCATGCACACGTGCCTGGGCCTCACATCCAGTCTGGATGCTGTCTGAGGCCAGATTCCTGCTGTCGGCCCAGCTTGAACAGATGGTGGGCTAGGCCCCTGGGGCTGCCTGACCCTGGGTTTTCAGCTGTAGATCCTCTAGCACTTGTCAGTAGACAGAGTATTGTAACATGGTAAAATCACTTCCCTGCTCTCTGGCTTGGTGGAGGTATGTGTGTATGTGTCTGTCTGTTTGTCTGCACACACGTAATAGATTTAGGTGTCAGGTTTCCTGGTGGTACCTTAAAACTTACACTCTTGTTGGAGATGCAAAATGAAAGCATATACTGGAAGAATTGTGCTCCTTTAACTCAGAATAAGGAACACATGAAATAGCAGTTTCTAATTTTTTGACCCAAACCTTTGATTAAAAATATTTTATAGGAATTGGAGGTGTAGCTTAATAGTAGAGTCTTTGCATTAAAAAGCTCTGGGTTTGGGTCCCATGTAGCAAAATCAGAACGTGTACATGTGTGTATGTGTACACGTGCATGCATGCACGTGCTCACACACACATGAACATGTGCATATGTACAATCATATTAACACGTAATTTAACCCAAAACATAAAATACCTTATAGGTTAAGGTATATTTTTATTCTTTTGTTGTTGTAGGTGATAATCCTTATTTCTCTGTCCAGAATAAAGTTTTAGAGCTCACTGATAGTTCGGAACCTACAGTTTGAAAAACACTATTTAGGGGCTGGTAAGGTGGCCCAGTGGGTAAAGGTGCTTGCCACCAAGCCTGAGGACCTAGCCTTAATCCCTGGAACTCTCAAGGGTGAAAGAGGACTGACCTCCAATAAGGTCACCTCTGATCTCCACAAACACACTGATGCAAGAACATAAATTAGTAAATGTAAAAGTGTTTTGAAGTCCAAAAAAAAAAACCAATCCATTAATCTTAAGTGTTAGCGATAAAGAAATATATTTTTGTGTACCTTCATCAGTTATTTGAGTAAGAATGATTTTCCTGCTCCATTTTTCATGTTGCTTGTCTTGTATGAAATTCTTGGTATTTTCTATTATGTGTTCAAAGATCTACAACCTTTATTTGGCGATTTTAATCATTTCTCATTGCATATAATCAAATACAATATTTAGGGGATTTTCTTTATTTCTGTCATCTGGATAATCTTATTGCCTTTTGGTTTAATAGATTATTTCAATGATTGGTACATGAGGAGCTTGTTTTTGTTTTTCTAATGTTTCTCTGTTTAATTCTTTTTTGTATCCTATGTGTCTTTCGCATACTGTATTTTGATCCCATTCATTCCCTGTGCCTTTGAATCTGCCCTCTGCCCCCGCCCCCTACAAACAAAACAAAACAAAATTCAAGAAAAGGAAGGAAGAAAATAAAATAAAAAAAAAGGGATAAAATTAAAAAGTCTTGTCATGGAAGCTTCAGTGCCACGCCGTATGCCCCCTTGTCCATTGGTCTGGTTCAAGATCCCTGCTCTCCACTGCACAGTCGACACTGGGCCCCCACTAGGAATCTTCATGGTCATCCCACTGCTGCCCGGAGTTGTGGAGATCCTGCAACTTTGGGTCTGCGGGTCAGGTCCCTTCACATGCTCCAGCAGATCATACATAGGGTAGATGTTGGGACAGGGCATGTTATAAGCCTGGGTCTGGGCCTGGCTATAGATGGAAAATGAAGACCGCTCTCCCATGGTCACAAGTTTCAGGGCTGACTCCCACACCTGCTAACAAGGTTGGCTTGATCTTGTTAGGTGCAGGGCCTGCTCTTTTGAGCTTTGCAGCTGATGGGGGTCAGGGATGGCTCTCCCACTCTTATGGCCACAGGGCCAGCTCTCTCACTGCCTCCAGCATTGATAGGCGGGGGTAGGAATGTATTTCTCCCCCTCCCAGGTTTCCATAAGACAGATGGGTAATGGGGACAACTCTTCCATGGTCACAATTTCCGGATGTTTGTCATGTAGGGATCTTTAGGGAAAGCAGTCAGGAGCCTTTGAATCTCTGTATCACCTAGCCAAGTTTTGAATATCATGGAGATTATTTCCTATTTCTTTATATTAATAGTGATTCTAATGAATTATATTTAAAATGTGGTCATCATATGGAAGTATGTGATCTTAGCTATCGTTCAGTACATAAAAATTATATGAGGTATAGGTTTTACTCATAATTGCTATTTTCAAGTTACTGTACCTTTATAGGGAACCATTAAAAAATACATTAAATTGTATTAGTATAGCTCTAAGAATTTACAAAGGATGTAGCAAAAAGCATTCCTGTTCCAAATTGATGCCATTGAAACTAACAGTGAAACTATGACAGAGTAAGAAAGCTCCCATTGTAGTCTGACTAGAGGTAGACAAAATGGTGCTGTAGTATGTTCTGAAGACTAAAGCAGGGTACGAACAGCGAATATAGCAAAGGCCATTAATGTAAATGGTTTGAGGTATAGCAAACCAGGTTTTATTATGGATAAGGAAAGTTCTTGAGTAATTTATTTTTGTTTAAATAGTTCATGTTTGCATTACAGAATTTCATGGATGCCTCTCCTTTCTTTCTTTCAGACACAGAAACAAGTGAAAAAATACAAGGAAGTGGAATACTTGAGTTATTTGCAAATCTGTTGACGCCACAGTCTTCCTGCACAGCCAAAGTAGCCAACATCATAGCAGAAGTAGCCAAAAACGGTGAGGTTTTCATCCAGAATTTTCCACTCGGAACGTCTTCAGTTTTACGCCTTACTTGTCAGTATGTCTTATTGTGTTTTGATTTAATAGAGTAGACTTTTCCTACATCCTCTTCCTTTGACTTTATGTTACTATTGTAGATGACTCTCGCAGTTATTTTCTTTACAGTTTGCACTTATTCAGAGTAGAATAAAGGGAAGCTACTATTTGTCTCCGTTGTTCTAGCCTTTCTCAGATTAGGTCTGAGAGATTTGTGTCGCTTGCTCGTCCATCTCATCGCAGGGAGCAGGGTTTTCTACTGTGTGTTGGTTGGTGTTGTACCCACAGAGCCTACTGTCATCCCCCCCCCGCCCTTTGCATGTTTTCAGCTGACAGTTGATAGCAACAGTACAGTTGTGATGTATGAAAAACAGACGTTCTGTTTCCCACTCTTGCTGTCATAGAAAACAATTATGTTTTCGGTTCTCTACTGAAAGCCCTTTGGGGAAGAAAAATGATAATATAAATTATATAATACTCAATTAATTGAATTGTGTGTTATATATATCCAGTGACAGATTCCTTGGAAGAAATATTCCAGGAGCATTTTTACATAGTTTTAATTTAATCAGTTTTGGCAAACACCAAACAAGTAAAGCAACCTTTAAGCATAAGGGAGACTCTCATAATATTTAGTATATTTCAGTTGGACAGAATTTGGTATTATGCCTTTTATTCTAATATTTTTTTAGATCAATACTTTTCACAGGAAATTTAAAAATTTCTGATTTCATTTGACTAATTACCATGCTAATTGATTTCTCAAAGAACAATTGTTTGGACTGGTAAAGCAATGTACATTTATGTAAACTACCAAAATGGAACTGGCACAAAACACTTCCCTTATTTAAAGCTCATCAAAATGCCTTTCAAGTGTCAGTGAGCATCTGTATTGGTAAATCATATTTGATTGTTTACTGAAAACTGGTTCTCTATGATTTATATGCCATTATCTAAGATACTGACTTGGCTTGAAAATGGAGCCTCCCAAGATGCTATTTGTTAACTTAAATCAACCTCTTTTTATACAAAGCAGCAGTTTTTAAGATAAGTAATTTATTTTTAATCTCATCAGAGTCCCAGTGTAGATTTTGAGAATTCAGAAGACAGGCTTCATTTTGATCATAAGCCCTTTTTTTTCTTATAACATGCATTCTGTGTGCTCATGGCAGTTCTGCTAGCAGAGATTGCCTCTGCAGGTGCTGTGGAGGCTGCTGGCTGAGTCCTAAATCGAGAATAGAATGCTGAGCATTCTCAGTTAGGCTAATGTATTACTCTACTAGTGAAAATAAATGGGCATATTTAGATGTTTATTGCTCAGTTAACCTCATTGTTTATTTTTTTAAATGAGTGGCTGAGAAAATGGAGTAGACTTTTACTGAAAGTGTTTTTTAACATTGCTTTAGAACACAACAGCACATTCATTGATTTTATATTTCTTATTAGAAACTTGACAATAAGAAAAGATTATCATATGAACCATTGGAAAATGAGGCTAGAGGTTATTTTTTCATGGCTGTGCAGATTATGTAACTACAAGGAAGAAATATTAGCATATAACCCAGGTTCAGATTCAGCATAAAATGTGCTTAAATTTTATTTGCATATAAAAGAATGAATATTGATAGACTCAGCTATGTTCAAAACTCAATGAGACATTCAAGCTTGATGTGGAGTATAGTTATAGTAGTAGACATTTAGACCTTTAAAATAAATTATTCCAGTATATGATAGACTTAAAGCTGATTTGAGGCAATAGAGAAATAAGCAAGACAGAGATAATCTATGAGTATTTCCTTCCTTTAAAGTTGGACTTGTGCCTGGGTAGACTGCTCATCATGTGAAGTATATGCTGCACAAGCGTGAACATCAGAGTTCAGGCCCCTGGAACCCATCTGGCCTAATGTGTTAGTTGCCAGCAGTTTCAGCCTCAGGGGGCAGAGATGAGAGTCCCAGAGCCACCTGACTAACTAGACTAGCCAGAACCAGTGAAATCCAGGTTCTGTAAGACCCAGTGTAAGAAAAGAAACTGGAAATCTGGTTCAGAAGACACCCAGTGTCAACTCGGGCCTGTGCACACATGTATGAACACTCTGTGAACACTTTGTCCTATGCACATATGAACATGCATACACATGCGGTAAATAATAAAAACTAGTATTGGCAATTATCTATACTACTACTAGTAATTCTCAGCCTTAGCACTATTATGTGCTTACGTTGTGTTGTATGATATATACATTATTCCAAATCCCCATTGTAGCTTATCTGCTTAAACAAGTACTCTAGGGGATTCTGATGAGTAAGAACCAAGTCTTGGGTCATAACCATACAGAATTGGCAGCATGAATCAACATTGTGATTTTTCTTCCTACATCAGACTTTCTACCAGAATGCTCATAGCATTAATAATGAAAGGGGTTCAGGGATTGCCCTTCTAGAAACATGGGAGTTTATCATTCAGTGTTGTAGTTTAATATATTTTAACTCTGTCCTTCATTCCGTATCAAGTAGGGTTTTGTTTTAGTGTTTAGAAACAATGCTTTGAAACACCAGGGGGAAAATGTATCATGTTGTCTAGTAGCCAAAGTTTACCTTGACACTTAAAAGTGTTCGAACTTTAGCCCATGACTGTGCAAAAATAGCCACCAGCATTATCTTTAAAGATTAGAACAATAAGCCGGGCGGTGGTGACTCACACCTTTAATCCCAGCCCTCGGGAGGCAGAGACAGGTGGATCTCTGAGTTTGAGGCCAGCCTGGTCTACAAGAGCAACTTCCAGAATATACTCCAAAGCTACAGAGAAACCCTGTCTCGAGAAGCAAAAAAAAAAAAAGCAAAATAAAACAAAAGATAAGAACAATAGAGTGTGTATCAAAACAGAAGCTTGCCATTCCTTTTTTATTCCTGCCTTACTATTTTCTTTGTACATTGAAAAAATTTATATAGAGCTAGGAGTTAATGATGGAAGGTTATGAGAAGATCCAGACTCTGCTGATGGAGCAGTATTTAGAGTCCCCAGTGTTAAGGCATATTCCAGCACTCCTTGTATTTGGCTTGCGATCTTTGGGTTACCACTTGGCTCCTTTAGGTAGCTGAAAGTGAGAAAGGTACACACAAATCTCATCTTCACATACTTAATAAGTATATGTGCAAAATTTGTGAATCCGTGCATATGCAAAGAAAATTATTTGGTGGTTTTCATGTCAGTCTGTATTTTATAATACTGAATATATATGTAGTTGAAATAAGTTTGGCAAAGAAAAAGTAAAAAAATAAGAAATTATGAATATTTTTGCTGAATCAGGTGCAAAGAGATGAGAATCCACTTCGTTTTTGAATTGTATTAACACTGAGCTAAATCAGTGCCTCCGAATTGAATTCCTGTTTGGATATCCACATATAATACAAAAAAAAATCCTATGTTTATAGACATTTAGGCATATGTACAAGCGTTTGCAGTTTCTGCTTTCTGTGACTTCCACCGACTTGTCCTCAGTCGTACTATCCTTGTGCCTTCCCTGTACAATGCTCTGTAGTCTCCGTTTTCCGGAGTTCAAACTGACAAGAGCCTGACCTAATCTTATTTCATCACATTGCTCTATTCAGCACATCTGTCAAAGTAGGCTCTTCACTACTAGTGCCGTACAGGCTGAATGTGCTTTAGAGTCCAACCTGGCACGTTTGGGTACAGGCTCATGAGGTATTGACATAGCTACGTGTATGGTGGGGACCTCTTTGACCCTAGATGGCCATCCCAGCCCTTCCCAGGCCTCCCCAATATAATATACAACAGTATTGAAAACATTCTTGGCATGTTCTGGAGGTGTATATTTGCATGTGTGCATGCATGCATGTGCGCACGTGCACACAAACACACGGAGGGAGAGAAGGAAGGAAGGAGAGACAGGTTGGTTATTTAAAATTAGTTAAGGAATACTATCCATCTTCAATCAAAAAAGATTTTTAGGAGTTTACTTTCTTCAGAGGCTGGCAAGTTGTCTTCATCGTAACTGAAAATTGGCATCTATAGAAGCTTTGTTCTAGCTATGTGCTTCCTAATAAAAGCACCCAGAACATTTAACAGTTTCCTTGAACTGTTTATTTTTCTTCATTTTACACATATATATTGATTATAGAGTCCAAGTTTTGAGAAATTGTTACCAGATATACAGTTCCCATACAAGAGCAAAGGAAATCAATTCCTTGATGCCTGCGTTCTTTGAAGGCGTTAACAGAACTGCAGTATAACGACAGGTACTATTTTGAAATAAGAATTTGTATTATACTATTTTAAGTTTCATATTTAAACAGTATTCAATGAAGTTATCTCAGCCGTTGTAAGCTAGGTATAGCTCAGTGAAAAAGAAATGGACACCTGTCTTTAATTGCATGTTAATTTAACAGTTGAAATCTATAGATAGTTCTGAAATAAGCATTAATGTGAAAGGAAGCTCATGAGAAAGTGGATGATGTTCATGGGTGTCTATAATATAACTCCTTTTTCTTAGGATAGTCTGTATTATTAAAACTATAAATGAAAAATTTAGAGGTTAGCTTTTGAAGTAGAACAGTAATCTCAACTGTGGGAGTTTAAATTGCAGGAAGAGATGCAGTAGGCATGAAATCCTTCAGGCGGAGGGTCTACCTCTGTCACAGCTATCTAAAAGGGTAGTATTTTGAGAATTTTTAAATTAAGAAAAAGAGAAAGATTGTTTATAAGGATACACATGGGCTCTTTGGAACAAAAACAGACTGAGGAGTGGACCCTTTTGAAAGTGGGAGTGAAATGTTGGTCATTTCTTAGTAAGATGTTTTACCATGAAGAACCAGCTCTTTGTTCATCAGTGCATTCTGATCGTGAGCAAAGTCTGAAAGGGTAACGCGAATACCGGCTTTTGGAGAAATTTCATCAACTGCCTTTCTTTACTGTAATGGTGTCACTGAGAGTCAGTAAGCAGAGAGCAGTAAGCTGTAAAGATACGGGAAAAACAGATTTGAATAACAAGAAAGCACAATTTTTGCTGGCTAGACCTGTAAATGTGTGCATGTAAAAAGAGCAGAGATGAGTGACCCATAAAATGGGTGTTAATAAAGAATAAGAATGGAGATGAGGAATTCAGGATTCCTCTAGGCCTTAACAATTGAAAAAACCTTTGAAAATGATTCATTGGAACATTTGTTTTTAACTTTGAGCTTTCAGATCACCTGTAGTAATAATTGGACTGTTTGATAGCTTAGTTTATAGCGTATCTGTCCTTTCATTATCACGTTCTCTGGAAGAACACTCCCACCATCATGTACTGTTTCTAAACACACCGGTCATTCTCAGAAGACAGTGACAGCTTTAGCTGTGATAAAAGTTAATTAAAGATACTCTTGGTTTGTGGCGGAGACTGCCAACAACAGATAATACAATACTGTTCATTTTGCGCACTTATTTGTTTCTCTCATCAGGTGTATAATGGTGTTGTAGCAGTGTGCTTTTGAACAGGAATGTGCTCTTCAGATAGTTTGCTTTGAATATTTCAATAGTACATGTTTATTTTATTATGGGAGATGATATATGTCAAATATGTATCTTTCACAGTCTAATTAAGTGTGTCTCTCCTTTTCAGAATTTATGCGAATTCCATGTGTAGATGCCGGATTGATTTCACCACTGGTGCAGCTGTTAAATAGCAAAGACCAGGAAGTGCTGCTTCAGACGGGCAGGGCGCTAGGAAACATTTGCTACGATAGCCGTAAGTGTTCAGACTGTGGGAATACGTCTGTAATTTTTTTTAATAATTATGATTTTCAGATTAGTTTCAATTTGTTGTTAGGACTGACTTTTCTAGATGGGCCAGTAATCTTTGGCTCTGCTTATGTTGCAGAACTGATAGAAAGTTGGGTCATCATATTCTTAACTACGACGTAATAGGAAGTAAATTACCCTGTTTTCACAAGAGGCATTTCCTAAGTAAAGTACATTACTAAAATTAAGCCCTTTAAGTTTAGCAAAAATCTATTTACACATCTTTAAATTAGGCCTTACGAAGTATTATCTAAATGAAAATACTTAGGAAAATTTTTTTAATTTCTAAGTCTGTCCAAATAAAATTTAATTAATTGCCATTCAATAAAACCATTCATAAAAACCATCATCTCAAAAGCTAGATTGGCCCACTGCATTTACATTGGCTCCATTCCAGTTTGTTACGTCATTGCCATCCTTACCACCTCCTAGAACACGGTTCTAGACAGAGTAAGCAAGAGTCTGTGTGCCGAGTTATTGCAAGCATACCGCAGTTTCTACTTCTTGTCTCACATACGCAGGAAACTTCTGAGTTTAAAGCTGTGGTGGTAGAGGCAGGAGGTTCATGAGTTCAAGGCCAACCTGGTCTATACAGCCAGATCTTACCTCAACAGACAAAACCAGAGACTTTCAGTATATTCAAATTAACTAGGCATATCTCAGTTTTCCCTTGATTTTTATTTTCTGAGACAGAAAATCAAATCCTTATCCAAATTTATACCACCTACAAATTCAGTTATATTTCTACAACTGGGATAATTTTGCCATGTTTTTCCTGTTGAGTCCATACCTCAAGTGAGTTGTATTTTGCTGTGAACACTTAATATTTGGCATATATATATAATATATGTTTTATATACATATAAAACAGTGCTATAAAATGTGATTTATTTCTATGAAGCAGTTAGAGTGAAAGTACACATATTTCTTACAGAGCAAAAAGAAACCCTAGTTATTAGCTGTAATTGTTCTGTAGCATTAGCCTCGTTATTCTTGTTCATTGCTCTTTATTGTGTGTGATGATGTCCAGGACATCTTATAGTCAAATTTAGCTTCCATTTTCCAATTCCTGATGATGCATATAAAGTTACGTGTGTTCTGCTCTGTTCTTATTCTCTGTATCTTAAGGTATTAGCTTCATTTACAAAACGATGGTTCTTCATATTTGTAATTTTGCATCGTGTGTGTGTATGCATGTTTGTGTGTGGTTTTTATTCGGGATCATAGGTTGTGATCTCAGCTCTCAAAAATTATTCATTTAAATAAAAATTATTTTATCAATACTTAGGAAGATAAGCTGTACACAGTGGCAGTTACAGGATGGTTGTATGCACTTGCAGAGTGCTATGTATCAGGGTTTGCATTCCTGCTCTTGTGTGTTTGCTGAAGAATTTAAAGCTTCCAAAAGTATTTTGATATTATTCAGCTTAATTATTCTTGAATAGTTTTTTCCTCCAAACATGAGAGTTATTTCCTATTGTGAGTCTTTTGTCCTGGAGTTTCACTTTGTAATGACAAAGTAGAAGACACTCAGGGATCTCTTGCCTGGTTCTGCTATGGTTTTCATGCACACACAGTCATTTATTTCCTATGTATTCTAAAGAACCTTGAAGTCAGGGTGGTAAATGTCAAAATAATAAGGCTGTAGTCTGATGGAACTGGAGTTCACTGTGATAGTATATACAGTCTGTTCCTTTGTCTTAATGTAATATACGGTAGAGAGTTTTACTAGCATGAATCAGGCTGTGACATGTTTTTCATTTATTTAGAAACATTTGTAATTACTTCATCCTTTGAGGACTTTAGTGGAAATTATACTTAAATCGACAACTGAATATCATGACTGTTAGCCATAGTTATAACTGCTCAGCATTGGCTAAGAAAAATGAAGGTGACAGTCTTGCAAAATAAACATAAGTGATTTAGTACTGTAAATCATGTGACAAAATATATTTATTGTGCTGTGTTGTCCTACCTTTTTAGGACTACTTTCTAATTCTTTTATTTTAAATTAAATTTATGTCAACTTCTTAGTGCTTCCTCCAGAATTATTCTAGAAAAAACTAGAGTTTATACTTAAATTCTAAGTTATGAAAGTATAATTCAACACTTGTTACTTGTGAATTTATTTGAAATGCAGTGATTATTTTTTAATTTGTGATAATTAGGATTTTAAGAAACCTGAAAGGGTTACCTGAAAAAGATTATAATGGCTTCTATTTAACGTAACCAATCATTCCCCCTTTATCAAGAAAATGATGTTTTTTTGAGAGAACAGAAAATATTACCAATTAATAATTTTCAGAGACATGCTTCTTTAAAATACAGCATATTTTAAAGTTCATACTTGTTCTTACCAAATTTAACCTGTCAGACCAATTAGGTGAGTTGTATTAGGTGCTCCAGATGAGCACCTTTTTAATATATAGGGCGGTAGCAGGTGTGCAGTAGATGGGAAACCAGCATTTACAGAGGTTACTATAAGCAACTCACTGTTGGAGAAAAACTGAGGGTGTGTGTGTGTGTGATAGACATTTACTAACATCTTTAGCTAACAGTTTATCTGAAAGAAATAACCATTAAATTCATGGAACTCTAACAAAAAAGTAGGTCAGGCTTCAGTTTTAGTCACAGCCTTGTCAGTTCCCATTATAGGTGTTCTCCCTAAATGGAAGCAAATGTCCTTATGTAATCCCCACACCAGGAAACAGCCAACACATCTAACAAATGGATGAAGGAGGGCTGTGTTGCTGATGAACCTTTTGAATCCATCTCCCTTTTGTATGTGGAGGTGAAAAAAAAAAAAACCACTGACTGGAAACATTTCTCACTTAAAATTGTTGAGATTGTTTCTTCCATATAACCTCCAAGGCATTTCATTATGGATTCCTCTTTCAAAGCATCCAAATACACTTTTGATGCAAGCAACATTTTAAAATTTGTGTGCCAGAGTAACTATTATCTTTGCCAGAATAAACATTTAGAGAAGTTTGACATCTTTTAAAGAAGACAAAATATTTCAGTTTGGAAGGAGATCAGCAAAGCTGTGTGAATTTTAGAACCTGCTCAGGAATGTTGTTTTAAACAGAAAAGTAGTATTATATTTCAGAAATGCTTGTCTGTGTGCACAGCCCCTTCAAGGCTGATATTTAAAATCTAAGAGTGTGATTTTTTTAAAAATATTTATTTATTATGTATACAATATTCTGTCTGTGTGTATCCCTGAAGGCCAGAAGAGGGCACCAGACCTATTACAGATGGTTGTGAGCCACCATGTGGTTGCTGGGAATTGAACTCAGGACTTTTGGAAGAGCAGGCAATGCTCTGAACCGCTGAGCCATCTCTCCAGCCCCCAAGGATTTTTTTTTTGTAGCATTCTTTATTTCCATTGCCTCTTTACATTTGTATAGAACTACAAATATTTAAAATTTCTGATGTGATTGCGTGTTCCTACAGCTTTCAAGGTCCACAGTAATGTCTCATCTGCATTTGTCATTCCCAGGGATACATTGGTTATTGGAGACTTGAGTTGCTGTTTGTTGATATTATTGCTTGAGTTCAGGAAGTAGCATTTGGTACACTAGTTAAAAGATATGACTAGGGGCTAGCAGAAATTGATTACATAAAATTAAATACCTACCCTTATTATATAAAGAGCAAGATTAACACATTAATCAAAATTTAAAATTAAATATGCTACTTACAGTAATAAAACAATACTTGCTATTATATAATCCTATTATTAGAATGATGAGCATATTTAAGAGTCTTACATGATGTACTGCCTCAGTAACACAAAAAATTATAGTCCTACTTCCTGAATGAATGAAATAGCCAAAATGAGTTAGTATTCAGGTTTGCCAAAGGCAGTGTTTGCAAAGTGAAATAAATACTTATTTAATCAACTTCAAGTAAACCAAAAAATTAGTCAAATACACACACATACCCATTTGTATGTTAATGATTCTTAATGTGTTACATGATTGATTGATGTGTGGATGGGGGCGTGTAGCATACATATAAATGTGCAGAGGTAGACTTTGGGTGTTTTTCTCTACTGGAATCCTCATTACCTTGAGACAGGTTTTCTTCCTGAACCAAAATCTTGCCGTTTGGACCAGGCTTGTTAGGCAGTG